>VZTG01004116.1:20399-38382 GCA_013397845.1 Melanocharis versteri
AGCGCCGGGGACGGAAGAAGAGCAAGTTGGAGGACATGTTCCCCCCATACCTGCAGGTGGGATGGATGGGGGGGGCTGGAGGTGGATGGGGGGGGCTGGATGGCTGGAGGGGATGGATGGGGGGGAGCCCCCTATGCTGACAGAATCCTCCCATTCCAGGAGGCGTTCTTTGGGAAGGCACTGATGGACCTGAGCCGGAAGGCGCTGCTGGCAGCAGGCGGGGTGGGGGACGGGGCCGCCCGCCCCTCCTTGGGCCAGGGTGCCCCAAGGCCCAAGGGGGACCCCAACCTGGCTGGGGCACTGCAGGGGGGCACCCCAGACAGGAGGGAGACCCCCACCCATCCCCGAGGTGAGTGTGGCCGGGAGTGCATTTGCAACCCAAACCGTGGCTGCCGTCCAGGAGAGGTGTTACAGGGGTTAGTGGGGGGTTGTTGTGGGTCTCTGGGGTTTATGGGGGTCCCTAGTGTGGTTGGAGGTCCCTGGAGTTGGCTGGGGATCCCTGGGGTTGTTGAGGTTGTTGGGGGTGGTTGTGGGTTGTCCCTGGGGTTGTTGTGGGTCTCTGGGTTTGTTGGAAGTTGTTGGGGTCTGCTGGATGGCTGGGGATGGCTGAGGGGTTGTTCGGGGTCCCTGGGGTTGTTGGGGGTTTTGGGGGGATATTGGAGGTCACCAGGGTTGTTGAGGGGCCCCCATTGTGAGCAGCTGCTGTGGACGCTGAGGCTTTTTGGGGAATGGCGAGGACTGTTGGGGGCTGCCATCACCGTTGAGGGGTGTAGGAGTGGGTGTTGGTGGGTGTCAGCGGGTGACCCCGGGCAGGTCACGGGGTCCTGACCTTCCTCTCTGAATCCTGGGGCACCCTGCAGGGGACGACAGCACTGACGGCAGCGCCGCCGCTCCCGATGACGATGGCAAGGACGACGCGAAGGGCGAGGAGCTGGGTGAGCCGAGGGACCCCCATGGGCCCCCTCAGCAGCCGAGTCCTCCACGGGGCATAGGCCGCCCACAACCATCGAGACAGAACTCTATGGTTGCGGGGGTCCGCTCTAGGCAGCGCTGAGCTCTATGGTTCCGTACCCATGATGCTTGGTGACCATAGAGTGGCGCCTAGAGCGCCCCCGCGTGGCGCAGCGTCGCTGGAGGACCGAGGGACTGCTGTCCCTTGTTGGGTGGTGGGGGCTGCCCCGTGGGGGTCCCCAGCCCTGAGCCGGGGGGCTCCCCGAGGCTGAGGGCACTTTGTGATTCCTCCTCGTAGGGGCCGATGAGCCAAAGGATTCCCCAGACCCCGGGGACACCGAAAAACCGGCTACCCCGGGCGAGGGAGCACTGAGCTCCGACCTCGACAAGATCCCCACGGAAGGTGAGACCATCCCGCACCCCATTATCCGCTGATGTGATGGCGGCCCCAGGACCATGACCCCAGGTTTCTCCACTCCCCATCAGTGTGGTATTTGCACCTAGCTCCTGCTTTTGCTCCTGCAGAGCTGCCCAAGATGGAGAGCAAAGATGTGCAGCAGCTCTTCAAGGATGTGCTGGGCTCGGCGGAGCGTGGGGAGCAGCCCCTCAACTGCGTGGCCGCAGGGATGGAGGCCGGGCAGGACCCCAGCCGAGCACAGCGGCCGTTCCTGCAAGGAGACCTCCAGCTCTCGGGGCAGGGTGGGTGGAACTGGCAGAGCCCCCGTTGTCCAGGAGGTCCCTGGAGAATGTGATGACAGGCAGGACTCATTGCCAACCCCAGGAAAGCCGAACTCATGGGGTTGACCTGCTCAGAGAGCAGTGGTGCCTGTGATGCCTGAGATCCCAGGCTTCTGGGTATTCCTTGTTGCCCAGAGGGTGAACATGAGAAGCATTTCGGGGCTTGTGCTGTCTGGGGGTTGTTTGGACCCACAGGGCGGGTGCAGCCTTGTGCCCTAGCCTTGCCTTCCCTGCAACCCATCTCCTTTCCCTCACAGGGAGCGTTTCCCTGGGCTCACTGTCCGGATCCGTCTCCTTGGACTCGTATTCGGGGGTCTGCCAGTCCCCATTCCTTGATAACAGGTACTTACAGGAGCTGGGGGTCCTTTCTTTGGAGGAATTGAACTGCGGGGTGTGTTGGGACCCACTCTTCCCTCACAACCTGATGATCTGTGACACTTTTTTCCACTCAGGGAACGGAGTGGCTTCTTCAGCCCAGACCACTGCGAGCCCGAGAGCCCCTGGGCCAGCAGCTCAGCTGCCACCACCCCCTCGACCCCCACAACGCCCACGACGGAGGGCGAGGGTGATGGGCTGTCCTACAACCAGCGCAGTTTGCAGCGCTGGGAGAAGGACGAGGAGCTGGGTGAGCTCTCCACCATCTCCCCCGTCCTCTACGCCAACATGAACTTCCCCAACCTCAAGCAGGATTATCCAGGTAGGGCTCTGGGGGAGCTGCAGCCGCCCCATTGGGGTTAGGGTTGGGGATATAGGTAGAGTGTGACTCCCCTGGTTTCGTTTGAGGGGAGATCACGGCTGTTCTTGCACTGAACAGAGGGCAGGGGTCTCAGCTCCATCTCCTGGGCACAGGGCTGTCCCCACACGTGAGGGAGGGACAATGACCCACCAAGGATATGAGTGGGCTCGTCAGGTCCGGGCTAATGTCGCTTTTCTCCCTTTCATCTGCTCGTACTGGACTCCCAGACTGGTCGAGCCGCTGCAAACAGATCATGAAGCTCTGGAGGAAAGTCCCTGCCACGGACAAAGCCCCGTATTTGGTGAGTGCCGGGAGGTCAGTGGGGTGGGGGGCCGGGGCGCCGGGGGCTGCAAGTCAGCTGGCTTCGTGTCTTTGTTAGCAAAAGGCCAAAGATAACCGGGCGGCTCATCGCATCAACAAGGTGCAGAAGGTACGTGAGGCGCGGGGAGGTGCCCGGCGGCCCCGGCCCAGCCTTGGGGGACATGGTGTGCCCACCCCCAGCCCGTGCCCAGCCCACGGGGAGGGCAGGAGGGCTCCCACAGCCCTGACGGCCCGGCTCTCTCTGCAGCAGGCCGAGAGCCAGATCAACAAGCAGACCAAAGGGGAGGGACTGCGCAAGCCTGAGAGGCCCTCGCTGCACCTGCGGATCCCGGTGCCGCCAGGGGCACAGCCCGTCTACATCAGCAGCCCCCCCGCCACCGGCGAGGGCTTCCTGAAGCCCCCAGCGGGTGCCGGAGGGGGACCGGAGTCTCCCAGTGAGCTCTTCCTCAAGCTCCCGCCCCAGTCCCCTGCCCAAGTGCCTTCGCACGATCCCTACGGCGCGGCCCCCGCCTACACGCTGGAGCCCCGCTTCCCCTCGCCCCTGGGCCAGAGCCCCACGTCGGGCGCTGCCTTCCAGCCCTTCCCTGGCCAGCCCCAGCCCCTCACAGCCCCCCGTGCTGCTCCCGACTTCCATCCCACCCCACCTGGCACCCCCCGGCACCAACCCGGCACCCCTGACCCCTTCCTGAAGCCCCGGTGCCCTTCCTTGGACAACCTCTCGGTGCCGGGGAGTCCTGGGGCACGGCCCCCTGAGGCCCTGCTCTCTCCCCTGCCTTTTGGGGAGCCGAAGAAGGGTCTGGAGGTGAAGAAGGAGGATGGGGGCAGCCTGGGGGTCTGCTCGCCCGGCTACGCTTCTGCCATGGGCTACGGGGACTCCCCAGGTGGCCCCCACCTCTCGGCTGCGGAGCTGAAGGCGGCCGACGTCTTCAAAGCCCCCATGACCCCACGGGTCTCTCAGGTAGAGCCGCAGAGCCCGGGGCTGGGGCACCGGCCCNGCCCGCAGTCCCAGTCCAGCTCCCAGTCCCCTCTGACCCCCCGCCCGCTCTCCAACGAAGCCTTCTGCCAGTCTCCTGTCACCCCTCGCTTCCAATCCCCAGACCCCTACTCCCAGCCGCCCTCCCGGCCGCAGTCCCGGGACCCCTTCACCCCCCTGCACAAGCCCCCCCGTCCACAGATGCCGGAGCCGGGGTTCAAGTCAGTGGGGGCAGCCGGCGGAGGTTTCGGGGGCACCCCGGCAGGTGACCCCCACGCCAAGGCGCCGGCCGGGCCACAGCCACCCTTTGCCCGCTCCCCTGGCGCCAGCGTGTTCCCAGGGAGCCAGCCCCCCATGCGCTTCACCTTCCCCCCGGCCGTCTCGGAGCCGCTCAAGGGCTCCCCGTCCCACCAGCCCCATGGGATCAACAGCCATTACGGCTCTGGGAAGCCCCAGAGCTCGGCCTACGCCTCGTCCCCCAGCTTCCACCAGGCCAGCAGCCCGCTGGGCCCTGGCACTGCTGCCCCTGACTCCTACAGCCTCTCGCCCCTGCGGCCCCCATCAGTGCTGCCGCCGCAGCCCCCGGCCCCCCCGCAGCAGCAGGACCCTTCTGGAGCCTTCCTGCCCCGCGCTGCGCTGGGACTGACGGCCGACAAGAGGGAGGAGGTGGCTGCAGGGCTCTCGGCACCCCCAAACCGGGACCTGGCAGAGCTGCCTGGCGGCCAGGACGGGGCTCTCGGCAGCATGAGCCAGTCGGAGCTGGAGAAGCAGCGGCAGGTGAGGTCTCTCCTGTGATCCAGCTGTATCCATTACGGTTTGAGAGAAAATGAAAGGGAAAAACTGGGATTGTGGAGGCATTGATGGCAACTCCATGTGTGGTTTGTCTTGCTGGTTTTGGTCCTGTTGCCACTCGGGGCTCTAACACTGCATTCTTCTCAGCGCCAGCGGCTCCGGGAGCTGCTCATCCGCCAGCAGATCCAGCGGAACAGCCTTCGGCAGGAGAAGGAGAGCGCGGCTGCTGCTGTTTCCTCCTCGCCAGCTGGCTGGGCACCTGAGGCCGGCGGGCAGAGCTTCGAGCTGAGCCGGGGCATGGCCCCGTACCAACCAGCACAGGTGGGAGAGCTGGGGCCGGTGTGCATGGGGGGCATGCGGCTGATGGAGGGGCACGGTGTGCATGGGGGGATGCAGCTGACGGAGGGGTGACTCTCTTTTTTCCTTCTTCCAGGACAAGGGTCTCCTCGGGACTCTGGCCACGGCAGCCGGTGCTGGGAAGCTGCCCGGCTCTGTCATGGTGCAGGCAGCGTTCGCGCAGGATGAGCGGCTCTCCCGGCCCCCGCCGGCAGCCACGCCAGCCATGCTGGACATCAGCGGGCGGTGGGTGCCCCCTGACAGGGCGATGGGCTCAGCATGCACGGGTGGGAGCCAGCAGGGATCATCCCAGGAGCATGTGTACCCCCGGCTTGCGGGGATCACTCTGGAGGGAGGGGATAGCTGTGGATTTTTGGGTGCTTGGCATGGTCTGAAGGGGATGGGATGTGGTGCATCGGGGCTGTACCGAGCTGGTGCCAACACTGCGGTGTCTTCCAGGGCGGCGGTGGGGCCCCCCCAGGCCTTCTACCCCCGTGGGGTCTTCCCGTCGCCATCCCCGCAGCAGCAGCAGCAGCACCTGTGGCAGCAGCAGCAGCAACAAGCGGCCGTGGCGGCCCTGCGGCTCCCTGTCACCTCCCGCTTCGCCCCCCCGGCCACCGGGACCCCCATGGGCAGCCTGGGCACCCGCCTGCCCACCCCTGCCGAGGCCGTGCCCCCCTCACCAGCTGCCCTGGGCGCTCCCTTCATCGAGCTGCGACACAACGTGCAGAAGGGACCTGGGGGGGTTGTGGGGTCTCCCTTTGCCCCCCAGGCACCCCGGCCTCGCTTCTTCCTGCCCGGGGAGGAAGGCACGCCCCAGGCCCTGTGCACCCCCGTCATGCCCATGCAGGCGCTGCCATCCCAGAAGGTTCCAGCACCGCTGCCGCCCGCGTCCCCGCAGGGAGCCGAGATGGGCAACAGCCACCAGCAGCCCCACGCCAAGGCGGCACCGCCGCTGCCGGCCCCCACCCTGGAGCTGCAGCAGCACGTCCCCCCGCGCCCACTGTCCTCCGGTGCTGCCCTCCGCCCTGAGGGGCCCAAGGATGGCCCTGCTGCAGACCCTGCGCCGGCCCCGGGGAAGAGCCACCTGAGCCTGGAGGGGGGACGGCTGCCCTGCGAGGTGCCCGTGGAGCCTGATTTGGATGATGACTTCGGCTCCCACAAGGACTTGGAAGATGATGATGATTTGGCCAACCTTAGCCTGGATCCAGATGTGGCCAAAGGGGACGATGACTTGGACAACTTGGACAGCCTGGAGACAGCAGACCCCCACCTGGATGACCTGCTGAATGGTGATGAGTTCGACCTGCTGGCCTACACTGACCCTGAGCTGGACACGGGTGACAAGAAGGACATCTTCAACGAGCACCTGCGCCTGGTCGAGTCGGCCAATGAGAAGGCTGAGCGCGAGGCCCAGCTCAAGACGGAACCGCCAGCGCCCACCTTGAGGCTCCCCGACCCTGGGGACAGCAAAGATGTGACCCCATCTGCGGAGGATCAGGAGGTGCCCAAGGAAGGACTGGTGTCTGGGATGGGCTTGGGACTCTCTGCCTGCCCCACGGGTGCTGTGCTGGCCCCTGACCCGGCTTTCAAGGCACAGGGTGCGGAGGCGAAGGCCGGCTCGCTGCCCACCGAGGTCAAGCCCAAGCTGGAGGATGGCTGCCTGAAGACCTCGCCCTGCCAGTTCACTGCCCCTGGCCCCGAGCGCCTCCCGGTGCCGGTCAAGTCAGAAGCACTGCAGAGCACAGATAAAATCTCTGCCTCCCTGGGGCTGAGCGTCAAACCTGGCCAGACCCTCCTGAGCTCCAGCACCGGCCCCACTCGCCTCGGCCTGGCTCAGTTCTCCAACAGTGGCCACGCTGGCGTCCCCGTGCTGGAGAAGGACCCCTACACTGGCCCTGGCCGTGGGCTGGCAACTGCCCAACTGGGTGGCCAGAGCAACCCCTTGCTGGAGAAGTTCGAGCTGGACAGCGGAGCCTTGGGGCTGGGCAGTGCCCGGCACTCGCCGGCGGATGACTTGGACAAGATGGAGAGCTCATTGGTGGCCAGCGAGCTGCCGCTGCTCATTGAGGATCTCCTGGAGCATGAGAAGAAGGAGCTGCAAAAGAAGCAGCAGATGTCGGCCCACCTGCCCCGTGGTACGCCCCACCTCCCGGCCCCAGGACACCCCATGCTGCACACAGGGGCGTCTGGGCAGCCTCCCGAGGGGCAGCCACCCCGTCTGGGCACCCCACAGACACCCCTCCAGCTGGGGCTGGTGGCCCGGCCACCGCTGCTGCCACCGCAGCCCCCCCGGCTCAGCGCGCCCCAGCAGGGCCCAGGTCTAGCCCCTCACATGGGCTTGGGCTCTGGGCAGCCCCACGTGCTGTCGTCCCCCCACGGGGTGCAGGTGGCCCTGGGGCAGCCGCAGCAGAGCCAGCAGCAGGTGCTGGTGCAGAAGCCGATGGCCGGGGTGCAGCCCCCCTCCCTGGGCCTGAAGCCCCCCCAGCTCGTCATGCAGCAGCAGTTGGCCAACAGCTTCTTCCCGGACACAGGTAGGGGCTGCGGGGAATTGTTTTGGGGGAGCATGGGGCCCTTTTGGGTGGGGGCATAGGGCTGAACGTGCTGTGGTCTCTGTCCCAGCAGACCTGGACAAGTTTGCGGCTGAGGACATCATGGACCCCATTGCCAAGGCCAAGATGGTGGCACTGAAGGGCATCAAGAAGGTGATGGCTCAGGGCAGCATTGGGGTGGCCCCAGGCATGAACAGGTAACAGGCAGGGGGATCCAGGGGGGCACAGGATGGGGTAGGCGGGTTGCTTTGGATCTGGCTCACACCCCACCTCTGTGTGTGTCCCCCAAAGGCAACAGGTTTCCCTGCTGGCCCAGCGGCTCTCGGGGGGCCCAGCTGTCTCTGAGATGCAGAACCACTTACTGGCAGGGAGCGGGCAGGTGAGTGGGGTGTCCAGAGGGGTTACAGGGGTCTCTTGGGGCTGCCAGGCCAGAACTGGTGGTTTTATGGCTCTCTGAGGGGGTGGGGAGTGTGGGGAGAGGACAGAAATCCACAACATGTGTCCCCAACGCTCCCCTTTCTGCCAGGAGCGGAGCGGCACAGACCCGACCCAGGCTCGTCCCAACCCACCCACCTTTGCACAGGGCGTCATCAGTGAGTACTGGCATAGCTGGGCTGGGGCAGTGTGGGGTGGGGTTCACCCTGCCCCTAAGGGTCGGGGTCTCTGCTGACCCGGGGTCTCTGCTGACCCGGGGTCCCCACTGACCTGGGGTACCCGCTGACCCGGGGTCTCTGCTGACCTGGGGTCTCTGCTGATCCGGGCTCCCCACTGATCTGAGCGCTCTCCCTGTGTCACAGACGAGGCCGACCAGCGCCAGTACGAGGAGTGGCTGTTCCACACGCAGCAGCTGCTGCAGATGCAGTTGAAGGTGCTGGAGGAGCAGATCGGGGCACACCGCAAGTCCCGCAAGGCGCTGTGTGCCAAGCAGCGCACGGCCAAGAAAGCCGGGCGAGAGTTCCCCGAGGCCGACGCCGAGAAGCTGAAGCTGGTGACGGAGCAGCAGAGCAAGATCCAGAAGCAGCTGGACCAGGTGGGACCCTGCATGTGGGTGGGCACCTCGTCCCTGGTGCAAACGTGATGTCCCCAGTGCTAATGCTTCACTGTTCCCAGTGCCAGCCTCGCTATTCCCGACTTTAACACTGTGCCATCCCTGGTGCAGATGTGATGTCCTTGGTGTAAATGTGGCATTTCTGGCACTGGTGCCATGCCATTTCTGGCACTACCGCCCCGCTCTCCCCAGCACTAATGCTGTCCGTGGCACTAACGCTGTGCCGTTCCCAGCACTGATGTCCCACTGTTCCTGGTGCTAATGCTCTGCTGTTCTGGCACTAATGCCCTGCTGTCTGTGGCACTGATGCCCCACTGTCCCCAGCAGTAATGCTGTGCCATTCCTAATGCTGATGCTTTACTGTCTCTGGCAGTAAAGCTGTGCCGTTCCCACTGCTGAGGCTGGGCCATTTTGGGCACTGTTACCATGCCATTCCCAGTGCTGATGCTCCACTGTCCTGGGTACTAAAGCTGTGCCATTCCTAATGCTGATGCCCCACTGTCCCCACTGCTAGGGCTGTGTTGTCCCCCCTGTCCCTAATGCCATGCCATTCCTGGCACTAAAACCCTGCCATTCCTGGCTCTGACACCCTGCTGTCCCTGTCAGGTGCGGAAGCAGCAGAAGGAACACACCAACCTCATGGCTGAGTACCGCAACAAGCAGCAGCAGCACCAGCACCAGGCCTCGGCCGTGATGGCCCTGAGCCCCTCGCAGAGCCCCCGCCTCATGTCCAAGCTCCCGGGGCAGCTCCTCTCGGCACACGGCGTGCAGCAGCCCGGGGGGGCCGTGGTGGGAGCGCAGGGCCTCGGGCAGCAGCCGGGCCAGCCCGGGGGGCTGCGCCTGCCCCAGGGCGGTGTGTCCATGGCCGTGCAGCAGGGCCTGTCCTTCATGGGGCAGCAGCCCGTGGGAAACGCCCCGGGACCCGGCTCCTCTGGCGCCTTCTTCAGCGGGAACCCTGCGCTGCGTGGGCTGGCCGCTGACAGCCGCCTGATGCAGGAGAGGCAGCTCCAGAGGATGCAGCTGGCACAGAAACTGCAGCAGCAGAACATGCTGGGACAGGTGTCAATGCAGCAGCAGCCAGGTGTGATGGGACAGACGTCAATGCAACAGCCAGGTGTGATGGGACAGGTGCCGCTGCAGCAGCCAGGTGTGATGGGACAGGCAGCCATGCAGCAGCAGGGCGTGATGGGACAAACATCAATGCAACAGCCGGGTGTGATGGGACAGGCATCCATGCAGCAATCAGGTGTGATGGGACAGACGTCACTGCAGCAATCAGGTGTCATGGCACAAGCATCAATGCAGCAACAGGGCGTGATGGGACAAACCTCCATGCAGCAACCAGGTGTGATGGGACAGGCATCGCTGCAGCAGCCAGGTGTGATGGCACAGGCATCCATGCAGCAGCCAGGTGTGATGGGACAGACGTCGATGCAGCAACAGGGTGTGATGGGTCAGGCATCCATGCAACAGCCAGGTATGATGGGACAGAGCTCGATGCAGCCACAGAGCATCATGGCACAGACGTCCATGCAGCAGCCCGGTGTGATGGGACAAGCTTCAATGCAACAGGCAGGTGTGCTGGCGCAGACATCACTGCAGCAGCCAGGCATGATGGGCCAGGCGTCCATGCAGCAGCCGGGTGTGCTGGGCCAGGCCCCAATGCAGCCAACACCTGTGCCGGGGCAGCCTGGCCTGCTGGGGCAGCAGCAGCAGCAGCCCCCGGCCCCACAGCCCAGCACAGGGGCTCAGCCCATGGTGCCGAAGCAGCCAGGGTTGCTGGGCAGCCAGCAGAGCCTCCTGGTGCAGCAGCTCTCGCCCCAGCAGCAGCCAGGCGTGCTGGGCCACACGCCAGGGCTGCAGCACCAGCCTGTGCTGGGCCATCCCCCACCCCAGCGCCAGGTCGTCCTGGCCCCCCACCAGCAGCGGGTGCTGGGCTCGCCCCAGCTGACGCCGCAGACTCCGGGGATGCTGAGCCACCGGCTCGTGCTATCCCAGCAGCTGGGGCAGTCTCGGGCACTGCTGGCCCCGCAGCAGCAGCAGCAGCAGCAGCAGAACTCAGCGGCTGCCCAGCCAGGTCTCCTGGGGCTGGGCCAGGGGCAGCCCTCGATCCAGCACTTTCCGCAGCACGGGGCGGGGGGCCAGGCCCCCTCTGTGCTGCACCTGAGTCAGGGAATGCAGCCGGCCCCGGCGGTCCTGGCTGCCAAGGACCAGCCCGCGGGGATGGACGGCAGCGCCCTGCACGCTGAGGGCGGCGAGGGCGGGGGGCAGCTGCACGGGGAGCAGCAGGGACCCCTCAACCCCCCGGGGCTGGGGGGCCCGGAGCCCCCAGTCCCCAAGCACCAGGCTGAGCTGGGGCAGGGCCAGCAGCTCCTCTTGACCTCCCCACAACCGAGTGTCCTGCGGGCAGCCCCCGGGCAGCCAGGCGCCCTCCTCGCCCCGCCGCTGCAGAGCCCTGGGGCTGTCCACCCCGAGCTGTCCCAGCAGCATGGGGACACGGCCGGGGTGGCAGAGCAACCGCTGGGCTGTGGGACAGGCCCAGCACAGGCCATGGTGCCGGCACCGCGGCCCCCAGAGCAGCCAGGCAAGGGGGTGGCAGGGGCCCTGCCAGGGCAGCCACAGGCCCCGCGGCTCCAGAGCCCCGTTCAGCACAAAGTAGGGCCAGCGTCGGGCACGGCCACTCTCCCCCCGGGTCTCCTGGGGCAGGTGCCAGGGCCGGTGATGGGCCAGATCCGGGCACAGCTCCAGGGTGTCCTGGCCAAGAACCCGCAGCTGCGGCATCTGACGCCGCAGCAGCAGCAGCAGCTCCAGGCCCTCCTGGTGCAGCGGCACCAGCAGAGCCTGCTGCAGCAGAGCCAGGCGCTACGGACCCCTGGCCCCTTCCCCGGGCAGGCCCCGGACTACAGCTTGTCTGCTACCCGCCAGCCCCCTCGTCCCATGGGATCCCTTTTCCAGCCCCGGCCAGGTGCCCCAGCAGAGGCACAGACCAGCTCTGCCACCGAGCCGGGGCGGGCGCTGCCGGGGCAGCCCCCCCAGCAGCCCCTGGCTGAGCTGGTTCAGGCAGCTCTGGCTGCCCGTGGCCCCCAGCCCGGCCTCATCCGCCTCCCCACGCCACCAGCCCCCTCTCCCCTGGGCTGTGCCCCCCAGCACCTGGCCAGCCCTGAGCAGAGCCCCCAAGAGCCAAAGAAGACGTCACCGGGAATCCCGGCCTTGGCCCCCAGCCCTGCAGCGCCCACGGAGCCGGGGTTGACTCCCACGCCAAGCGGTGCCCTCCCTGACCCAGCACACGGCCCCTGGGACCCCGAGGCACCTGGGGTGGACCCAGCCGACCCTGGTGAGACCCGCATCAATGGGGCTGTGCCAGAGGGGGCCCCTGCGGCAGGCGACGCCTCCCAGGTGTTGGTGAAGCAGGAGCCGAAGGAGGAGGCGGCGGCAGTGGCACAGTGTGAGGTGGATGGAGATGAGACAGCGAAACCAGAGGCCAATGGGGACCCTGGCGACAGCCAAGCCAACAGCCTGCTGGCCCCGGGTGGGCGCTCTGAGGCCGGGCACCTGCTGCTGCAGAAGCTCCTGCGGGCCAAGAACGTGCAGCTCTCAGCGCAGAGCCCCGGCGAGCTCAATGGGCACGTGGAGAACCGGAGCACTGGGACAGAGCCACGGCCGCAGTCGCTGCTGCTGGGCCGGGAGGTGAGCAGGATGGGCTGGGCTGGGGGTGCCATGGGCGAGGGGCTGCGCCCGCACAGCTGATGTCCCCTTCTCCCTCCCCAGGACCCCTCCATTGCCAGGAAGCCAGCACCCACCAAGCCTAAGCGGGTGCAGAAAGGCAACGAGCGGATCCCAGCGTCCCGCAAGAAGCTGCGGAAGGATGAGGGGCTGCGTCCTGGTGAGGCCCTCATGAAGCAGCTGAAGCAGGTATGGCCATGGGCCAGGGTGTGGCAGGGGGCTGCCTTTGCCCCTGTCCCCCCCTCACCACTTTGTCCCCAGGAGCTGTCGCTGCTGCCGCTGACGGAGCCGACCATCATGGCCAACTTCAGCCTCTTCGCGCCCTTTGGCAGCAGCCCCATCAACGGGAAGAGCCAGTTGCGGGGCGCCTTCGGCAATGCTGTGCTCGACAGCGTCCCTGACTACTACTCCCAGCTGCTCACCAAGGTGAGAGGGGGGTTGTTCCCCAGTGTCCCCCTTATCGGGGGGTCTTGGACCATCCTGCTGTTCTCACCCCACCGTCTCCCCCCAGAACAACCTCAGCAACCCACCCACGCCACCCTCCTCGCTGCCCCCCACACCCCCTCCCTCCGTGCAGCAGAAGATGGTGAACGGTGTCACGGCCCCTGAAGAGCTGGGGGAGCAGCCCAAGGACGCCGACCCAGCCCGTGAGCCCCACGGCCAGAAAGGTGAGCCTGGCTGGCACAGAGGTGGCACAGAGTCCCTGCCACCACCTGTCACTCCCTGCCATGACGCCCATCCCTTCTGTGCAGATCCACCAGCCGTGGAGGTGAAGAGCGTGGACCTGCTGGCAGCACTGCCCACCCCTCCGCACAACCAGACCGAGGATGTCAGGTGAGACCCCCCCTGTGGTGAGCGCCCACAAGTGACACCAGCCCCTCCATGGGTGACAGCAGGCTCTGTGGCCCCTCACACTGCCATCCCCACAGGATGGAGAGTGACGACGAGAGCGACTCCCCCGACAGCATCGTCCCTGCTTCATCCCCCGAGAGTGTCCTGGGCGAGGAGCTGCTCCGCTTCCCACTTCTCAGCGAGGCCAAGCCAGAGCTGGAGGAGCGTGTGCTGTCCCCCATCATCCCCATCATCCCCCGCGCCAGTATCCCAGGTGGGAGAGGATGGGCTGGGCTGGAGGGGAGTGTGGATCAGGGCAGGGCGGGTCTGTGGTCCATGTGGACTGGGTGGGAGGGTGTCTGTGGGATGTGCAGCACAGGGAGGGGCTCTGGAACACGTGTGTCAGGTAGGAAGGGATATGGATGGGGCAGAGGGATGTTCCTGGTCTAGGAGGAGTTTGAGGGAGCCAGGAGAAGGGTCCTTGGGAAGTGTGGGGTGTGAGGGAAAGGGTGGTGGCTTCCCTGCAGGGGTCTGGGGCAGCTGGGTGGGCTCATGGGTGGCTGTCGGTGGGGCTGGGTCCTCACGGTTCTGACCCTGGCTCTGACCCCCCTCTCCCCACACCAGTGTTCCCCGACACAAAACCCTATGAGGTCGCAGAGCCCTTTGGGGCTCCTCCAGGGAAGGTGGGTGCAGCAGGCCCAGGAGCCCCTTGGGAGAAGGGCAAGAGCAGCGAGGTCTCCGTAATGCTGACGGTGTCTGCAGCAGCTGCCAAGGTGAGCGAGGGGATGGGGGGATTCAAGACCCTTGGGGCCCCAGCAGTGACCCAACACAGAGGCACCTGAGGCGCCCTGGACCCATCCTGCCCTCCTCTCACCTAGAACCTCAACGGGGTGATGGTGGCGATGGCTGAGCTGCTGAGCATGAAGATCCCCAGCTCCTACGAGGTGCTGTTTCCCGACGGCCCAGTGCGAGCAGCTGTGGTTGAGGCCAAGAAGGTGGAGACTGATATGGCCGGTGAGTGTTCACCTTGTCCCCATGGCCCCCGTGTCCCCAGGCTGGGCCCCCCGTGACAGGCTGTCCATCCCTCTCCCAGGAATGCTCGGAGGGAAGGAGAAGGCGCTGGCTGGGAAGGTGCCCGACAGCAGCTCAGAGTGGCTGAAGCAGTTTGATGCGGTGCTGCCAGGGTACAGCCTCAAGGGCGAGCTGGACCTGCTGACGCTGCTCAGACAGGTCAGTGGTGTGCGGGGATCCCCGGGGCTGGGAGCCTGGGAGGGAGGTATCGGGGTACCCACAGGGCTGTGGCTGTGTGGGGTACAGGAGCGGGGGCTCTTTGGTAGAGGTGCGTGGTGGTCCCTGTAGGTCACCCCGTGATTGCAGGAAGTTTCCTGGGGGGCCAGGTCTCTCCATGAGGTGGTGCTGAGTCTCCCAGGAAGGAGTCCACGAGGTCCTTGCAGGGTTGGGGGCATATGGGATTCCGAGGGGTCCCTGCAGGGCCCCTGCAGGGCCAAGGACCCCTCCCTGCAATGCACGGGGAGGTCGGGGATCCCCATCCCTGCAACACTCTGACCTGTGCCCCCCTCTCCACGCCACAGGAGAGCCCTGCTCCTGAAAAGACCCTTCACCACTGCTACGTCAACAACGTCTCCAACCTGGACGTGCGGCAGCTCTCTGTCCTGCCCCAGGAGCCCTCGCCCCCGCTGTCCCCCTCCGTTCCCTCCCCATCCAGCCCTGCTGAGCCCACCAGGGTCCCCGACCCCGAGGCATCCCACGAGGCAGCCCCAGCCCCACTGTCACCGCTGCCACCAGCCCCCTCGCCAGCCCCCCAGGAGGAAGGGGCCGCAGCCGCCCACTCGCCGCCCCGTTTCAAGCCACGCTCGCGGCCTCCGGAGGACGGGGACGAGGCGAGGCCACGGCTGAAGAAGTGGAAGGGGGTGCGTTGGAAACGGCTGCGCTTCCTCGTCACCATCCAGAAAGGGGGGGCCAAGCGTGATGGCGACAAGGAGATCGCCGAGTTCATCGACAAGCTGGGCACCACGCTGCGCCCCGAAAAGGTGCCGCAGGACCTGCGCAAGTGCTGCTTCTGTCACGAGGAGGGCGACGGGGCCACGGACGGGCCGGCCCGCCTGCTCAACCTTGACCTCGACCTCTGGGTCCACCTGAACTGCGCCCTGTGGTCCACGGAGGTGTATGAGACTCAGGGAGGGGCCCTGATCAATGTGGAGGTGGCCCTGCACCGCGGGCTGCTCACCAAGTGCTCCCTGTGCCAGAAAACCGGTGCCACCAACAGCTGCAACCGCATCCGCTGCCCCAGCGTGTACCACTTTGCCTGCGCCATCCGCGCCAAGTGCATGTTCTTCAAGGACAAGACCATGCTGTGTCCCTTGCACAAGCTGAAGGGGCCCTGCGAGCAGGAGCTCAGCAGCTTCACCGTGTTCCGCCGCGTCTACATCGAGCGGGACGAGGTGAAGCAGATCGCCAGCATCATCCAGCGTGGGGAGCGGCTCCACATGTTCCGCGTGGGCGGGTTGGTCTTCCACGCCATCGGGCAGCTGCTGCCACACCAGATGGCCGATTTCCACAGCGTCACGGCCCTCTACCCCGTGGGCTACGAGGCCACGCGCATCTACTGGAGCCTGCGGACCAACAACCGCCGCTGCTGCTACCGCTGCACCATCTGCGAGAACAACGGGCGCCCCGAGTTCGTCGTGCAGGTCATCGAGCAGGGCCTGGAGGATCTTGTCTTCTCTGACTCCTCACCACAGGGTAAGGAGTCGGGAGATGCCAGCGTCCAGCCTTTGTCCTGGTGGCTGAGCCACACCAGAACACACCAGAGGGTGGGACGGTGGAAGGTGGCTTGAGGTCCCCACTGGGTCCCCATCTCCAACCGGTGGCACTCAGTGCTCTGCACTGGTGACAAGGTGGTAATTGGTCGCTTGGACACGATGATCTTGGAGGTCTTTTCCAGCCTAATTAATTCTGTGGTTCTCCCTCCCCTTGGCAGCTGTCTGGAACCGGATCATCGAGCCGGTGGCCATGATGAGGAAGGAGGCCGACATGCTGCGACTCTTCCCCGAGTACCTGAAGGGCGAGGAGCTCTTCGGCCTCACGGTGCACGCGGTGCTGCGCATCGCTGAGTCGGTAGGTCCCGGGGTGCATGGGGGTCTCTCCTCCGTACTGGGGTCCACCCTGCTGGGGAAGGGCTCGGTGGCTGTGCTGGTGCTGCCCCTTGACCCCCAGTCCTTCCCTGTCCCCCTGTGCAGCTGCCGGGCGTCGAGAGCTGCCAGAACTACCTGTTCCGCTACGGGCGCCATCCCCTGATGGAGCTGCCGTTGATGATCAATCCCACCGGCTGCGCCCGCTCCGAGCCCAAGATCCTCACCCACTACAAGCGGTAAGCAGGGCCAGAATTCACTGGGAGAGCTGGGATCCCTGGGGATCCCTCAGCTCTAACCCATCTCCTCCCCACCCTGGAAGGCCCCACACCCTGAACAGCACAAGCATGTCCAAGGCCTACCAGAGCACGTTCACGGGCGAGACCAACACGCCCTACAGCAAGCAGTTTGTGCACTCCAAGTCCTCCCAGTACCGGCGCCTGAAGACGGAGTGGAAGAACAACGTGTACCTGGCGCGGTCTCGCATCCAGGGGCTGGGGCTCTACGCGGCCAAGGACATCGAGAAGCACACGATGGTCATCGAGTACATCGGCACCATCATCCGCAACGAGGTGGCCAACCGGCGGGAGAAGATCTACGAGGAGCAGGTGGGGCTCTGCTGGGATGCTGGGGGCTGTGTGGGGACTTGGGCGGGATGCGGAGGGAGTTGGGTGGCATGTTGGGGGCTGTGGTGGAACATGGAGAGACTTTGAGAAGGACATGGCGGGAGTCAGATGGGATCCTGGGGACTCAGGTGGGCTTGGGTGGGGTGTTGGAGCTTCTGGCAGGACAGGGGGAGAGTCAGGCGGGATGCAAAGGGACTTAGAAGGCATCTTAAGGGTTCTGGTGGGACATGGAGGGTCTCATATGGGATTTGAGGGTCTCCAGTGGGACGTGGAGTGGTGGATGTCGGCTCAGGTGGGATATGGGGACCTCAGTGCACCCCTTGACCCCCTCTTCTCCTCCGTGGCAGAACCGCGGCATTTACATGTTCCGCATCAACAACGAGCACGTCATTGACGCCACGCTGACGGGGGGCCCGGCCAGGTGAGCACGGGGAGCTTTGGGGTGGTGGGACACCTCCAGAGGGATCCATGACATCCGTCTGTCCTGCCCCGGGTTGGTGCTGACCCCCCTCGTCCCCCAGGTACATCAACCACTCGTGTGCCCCGAACTGCGTGGCCGAAGTCGTGACCTTCGACAAGGAGGACAAGATCATCATCATCTCCAGCCGGCGCATCCCCAAGGGGGAGGAGGTCAGTGAGGGACCGAGGGGGTGCTCAGGGGGTCCTGGGGGGCCCAGGGAGGGGGGCTGGAGGTGGCAGGGCTGAGCTCCGTGCTTTGGGTAACTCCCCACTCCCTCCCAGCTCACCTACGACTACCAGTTCGACTTCGAGGACGATCAGCACAAGATCCCCTGCCACTGTGGAGCTTGGAATTGCAGGAAGTGGATGAACTAACTGGGAAAAAGGGGCTGGGGGCTGCCAGCCCCGCCTCAGAGACCTCGCCGAGCCCCCCAGGGCTGCAGGAGGTGCCAGGGGCGGCCGGGCACTGAGGGAGAGCGGCGGCTGCAGCGCTGCCGGCCCTGCCCGAGCGGGACGGACGGACAGATGAACTGGCAACTCAGGGTTTTCTTTGCTTCGTCCTGCGAGGAAAAAAAAGGAGTGGGGGGGCTCAGAAACGCCCCCTTCACCACCCCCTGCCTGCCTCCCTCGTGGGGGAGCCACGGGGGAGCAGCGCCGGGCCCAGCGCGGCCAGAGCGATTGTGCGGAGCCGGTCTGGATATAACGATTATTTTATTTTATTTTATTTTATTTTTTTGGTTTCCTT
>VZTG01004119.1:5555-35135 GCA_013397845.1 Melanocharis versteri
CGCGGATGGAGAAGGGCGGATCTGGGGCTTTCTCCCCGCTTTCCGCCCGTTTCGGCCCCGTTCCTCCCGGCAGGTGGGGCCGGGGCTGCGGCAGGAGGGGCGGCAGCGCGGGGCCATGTTCTGCAGCCGCCTCGAGGGGGGAGGCAGCGGTGATTCAAAACGGTAAATTGATCGATAATGGGAAACCGCAACGAAAAAGCGTTTCAAATAAAAAAAGGGGAATAAGGAGCTGTCCACGCCCAGCCCTTAATTTTGGGGGGGGAAGCGTTATTGAGGTCACGGCACCCCGGCGATGCCCGGCTTTGTTGCACCCCCCGGTGCCCATGTCGAGGGGTTTGGTGTTTAACGTGAACGAGGCGGGTCCCATCCTATTGATTCCCGGGTGTTTTCCAGCCGGGATGGGGATGCTGGTGCCCAGCCCCGTGGGTTTGGGGCTGGGGTGGTGCTGCTTGGTGTCGCTGGTGGTCCCTGGATGTGCCATGCACATCCCAAGCATCCCAGTGCCATGCTGGGATTGCCCTTGTCATGCTGGAATTGCTCCCTCGTCCCTTCCATCTGCCTCTTCCCATGCTGCCTCTTCTTCCTCGTCCCAAAATCCCACCAGGCGGAGCGTGGGGCTGCCCCCCTTTCTGGGTTTCACATTTTTTACCTGTAGTTGTTGGGTATTTCTTTATTTTAAGTCTAACTTAGCTGGGTAAGGGGAAGTTTCCTCGCCAAGTATTTCCAGGACTGCTCACCTGCCCTCCTGCCTTGGAGCAATTAAACCTGCAAGGAGCAGAAACAGCTCGTTTCAGGTGAGGGATGGAGATTTCTGCCTGCATCCCTGTCTGCCACACGAGCACAAGGGAGGATTGGCTTAGGGAAGATGATTTTTCCTGGTGTTTTTGAACACCTAGAAACGCAATCCTGCTGTTGCTCGCAGAGGGCAGCTGCCATCACTTTAAAGGGAGTTTCTCCTTCCATTTGCTGTGGTACCACCATGCGAGGTGCAGCTCCATTTGCAGCGAGAGGCTGCTCTTGCCTGGAAACGTGCTGGAAGGAGCAGCTGAGATGAGCTAAGCTGTCACCATTTGTATGCAGAGTATTCCCGAGCTTCCCCAGCGTGGATGTGGGCAGATGTTGGATGCGTGTCTGAATCAGTGAAACAAAATTTGCTACTGAGAATCGTTAATTTGTTCTGTCGAGCGATGGCTGCCCGCTTCCATCCATTGAAGGGGTTTTGGCTCTGCTGCCAGTACCTCAGATTTGGGGTGTTAAATGGCTTTCCTTGCGGGGTTCGATTTTCTTGGCATTATTTTTCTCGAGGTGGTCAATTAAAACAGGTCTCAGTTGGGCATTTACAGGCTGCTCTTGAGGGCAGAAAAATTAAAACCTTATTCTCTCTAGGAGTGAGAAATTGTCTAACCCAGTTATGCTTTGTTCCCTCTTGATACACAAAATGCTTGGTTTTCACCCCAAGATGTACAACTGAAAGAGAAAAGCAAAGTGTTGGTTGGTTTACCTGTAGTTTGTAGAGGATTTGAACATAGAATCGTGAAATCATTTGGGTTGAAAGGAACCTTACAGACCATCTTGTTCCACTCTGCTGCTGTGGGCAGGGACATCTTCCCTTAGACCGGATTGCTCCAACCTGCTCAAACCCTTCCAGGGATGGGAATCCACTGGCAGATGGTTCACACCTGATTAAAGTACTGCATTTTCTCATTCTTGGAATAAGATGCAGTTGGGGTTTGTTTTTTGAGACCTGGGGGAATGCGATGCCCATCCCACAGATGGTGTCACAGATCAGATAGGGATGTTTATCCTGCATCAGCTGGGATTAACTGAGGATGGAAATGGTGGGAGCTCTGTGTGCCCTGCGTGGAGCTCCCTGAGTAGGGGATGGGTCCAGTCCCTGCAGGTGACAAGTGCAGGTTTTGTGTGTCTCCCTCTGTCATGCACTGTGTTACGTATTTACAGGTCAGGCTTCTAATTTAGTCTTGCTCACCCTTCCCACTCCTCTGTATCCCCTTGCTGCCCTCTGCTTCCAGCCTCTGCCTTCCCAAGGTGTTCCATTCAAACTGCCCCATTCCCTCTGTGCTTAATAAACTGCAGCTTCAGGGGGGCCCAGCTGGACCAAGCAAACATATTTATTTCACATATTTTATAATTAAAAAGGGAGTGCTGTAGCTCTGTCATTTCCTTCCTGAAAGCCGTGGGAACTTCTGCTCCCCTGGCCAATGCTCACAGGATAAAAATGAGGAAAATGTGACACTGTAGCCGCTCTTTCTCCATGAGGAAGAGCTGGGTGTAGCCAGTCAGGGATGCTCGTAGCATGCTGGTGAGGTGGGTGTTTTATCTCCTGCCTTTCATGTTCCTCTGCTGCATTTCAGAGAACCCTGTTCCTCCTGGCGTGCTCGTTGATCCGTGCAGCACCAAAGGCTTTTTGCCGAGGTTTTGCCAGGCGTGGGATTTGGCGGTGTTTGGTATCACCTTGCTGGGGCTTTGCTGAGCAGTCCTGAGGGTGTAGCAGCGGGGATGGAGAAATTGCTCCCTGCTTACGTTGGTGTCCCCATGGGGAAGTTGGGCTTCGCAGCATTGTGGGGCTGGTGGAAAAGCCACTTTGGAAGTGTTTTTGGGCTGGTGTTGGTGCCGAGGCTCCTGAAAGCCTGGCTTCATCAGCGCGGGAGTGACAGATTGTCCTGGCACGTCCCGCAGCAGAACCGTGGCTGCCGGTCCGTCGGAGCGTCCGCGCGGGCCCGTCCGGCTGCGCTGGGTGTGCCCACCCCGGGCTTCCAGACAAATCCCTCTGGGTTGGCAGAGCGTGGAAAATTGGATCGCGAGGCAGTGTCTGAGGGGAAGTGCTCAGCGTGGCAGGTGCCTTTCTTCCCAAAAGCGAGGTTGTTCAAAAGCTGGAAGAAAGCTGTGGATTTGAGTTTGTCTTGAGCAGTATAATCTCATTTTGTCAGCCCAGCGTGCTGATGAGGCTTGGCCATGGTGTTGGTGTCCTTTGGGGCAGTGCTGCTAATTTAGCTGTAGGAATGCTCTGACACTTGATGAATGAGTCAAGGAAGAACCAGGGCGCTGGGTTCCACCTGGCTCCCAGTATTTTCCAGTTAGCTCAGCTTGCTGGCTGGTGAGCTCAGTCAATGTGTGGGGTTGGCTGGTTGACTCCCAGGCTGTGTGCTGGCTGTGCTGAGGTGTGGGGCTGGGCAGAGAGGTGGAAGCTTGCAGTGCAGTGCCTTGGGCTCGTGACAGTCCTGGGTGATGCTGGGACGTGTGTGGCGTGTTGGGGCTGCTGGAATGTGGCAGCAGGGTTCAAAAGGAATTTAGGAGGGTTGTGGCTCTGCACACAGGTAAAGCAGCCAGCCCTGAGCAAAATGGTCGTCGTGGCTGGTGCTTTCTGGCTCGTTCTGAGGTCTGCAAACCCGTGAGTCTGTGGAAAAGCACTGAGAGCCCTTTCTTAAAGCAGAAAGGGCCTCTCTGGCTGTATTAGAGTAGCCAAGGCTGCTAAAGCCCGAGGTGATCGTTTCCCCTGTGTACCTGTCCTGTGGCCGCGTGGAGGGGGAGCCCCAGCTCAGCATCCTGGCTGTTCCCAGCCTCAGCTCAGAGGAGCAGCAGCTCTCCGAGGACCTCTCCCTGCTGCTGCAGTGGCAGCAGAGCTGGGCTGGCTTTCTAGGTTTTTCTGCCAATGCAGTGTAATCTCTTTCTACCTCAGGGGCTCTGCTTGCTTAGCTGTGTTGTTCAGACTCCAGAGCTGGCTGGATGGTGCCTGGGGCTCGCCCCAAGGGCACATCCTTGGTTTCGGGGTGCTCATCATTAAACTGGGTAATGCTGGGTGCCGTGGGGCTCTGCCTGCCTGTGGAGATGGAAAAGGAAGGAGGCAATTGCAGAAGTCGCTGGGGCTGCTGATCTTGCAGAGCAGCACAGAGATGTTCCCACTCACCTCGCAGCAGTCCTGGGAAGAGGATTGGGGTGAGTGGTCTGGGGAGGGGGCGCTGGGTTTGGTGAAACCTCCCGGAGCACCAGGCTGGCTCAGCCTTGCTGGAGGTGCAGCCCCCACACTGATCACTGCTCCTTCACGGAGATGGGGAGCTCCTGCTCCGTGCACTGCTGTTCCCACCTGGCTTTTCAGCATGAACAGCCCTCAGTCCCGAGTTGTCTTTGCAGATTACCCCAGGGTCTGCTGGATACAGCAGAATTGCGGCCCTTTAGGTAACCCCTTGTGAGGTTTTTAAGGTGGGCACAGCTCTGCTGTGAGGGACTGAGTGAATCTGAGTCTCTCTTGCAGCAGGATGGATCTCCCTCCTCCATCTGTGAGCAGGAGCTTTGTTTTACACTGAAATCTGCTGGTTGTAGGCTGGATTTTTTTAAAGTGGAAAGCATGTGTGGTTTACACTGGAGTCTGTAGGAGAAGTATCTGTGCCTTTAGACTTGAGTGGGTTTTCTTTGCAAGTCTAATGAGCTTTTCGCTCCTCAGGAATCAATCCACTGGTTTTTCCCTTTTCTTTCCAAGCAGACCAATTAGTAAAGGTGGTCATCACATGTAGCGTGGTTCCTGTTTTCGGTGTCTCTTCTTTAAATATCTTAGGAAAGGGAGCACCAGGGGATACCTTCTGTTAAGCTAAAAGGATTATTGCTGCAGTGGGGCTAATTATTTCCATCTTTGCAGCCTCTCCACCCTACCTGCCTTGACCTCTCTTCCTGGAGCAGGTCTGGTGTCGCTGCCTGTCTGTCCTTGCCCCCCTGCCTTTCCTCAGTGCTGTCCCCCGGAGCAGTGGGATTGTCCCACCGCTGCCCTGGGAAGGCAGAGGGGTTTGTCCCCAGGAGCTGAGGAGTGTTTGGACAATGCTCTCAGGCACCGGGTGGGAATGTGGGGGTGTCTCGTGCAGGGGTGGGGGTCGCTGATCCTTGTGGTCCCTTTCAACTCAGGATATTCCGTGATTCTGTGATCCCGAGGGAGCTGGGCTCAGCTCTGTGGTGATGCACCAAGGCACGTGGGAAGGACAGAGGCTGATGTGGGATATTGAGGGATGAGGTTCGGTCCTAAGGGGCAGGAAGGGCTCTGTTAACTCCTCAGCACTTAAAGAGAGGCGATTAAACCACTTGTATTGAGGGGTTTGAATAGCATGTGTGAGACTTCTAAGGGCTTTGTGCCACTTATCAGCGTTGCACTTTATGTCTCCCCCTCAGCTCCTGCCCCGGGCTGTCTGCCTGGAAGTGCCAGATGTAATTTCAGATGGATTTCATCAGTGCCTCAAGTCACTTGCTGCAGAATGAAATTCCTTGAGATGTTTGTAAATTACTCAAAAAATCTAAAGAAGCCTCTCCTGTGACTCCTGAGGACATCCAGCTCAGCCTGTTTGTGGAGGGCTGGAGATTCGCTTTTGAGACAAACCGACTGTTTCTGTGCATTGCGAGGAAGCGTTTGCAGGGCTGCCTTTTTGAAGTTGAAATTGCTCAAGTAGGGGAGGTGTTCAGAGTGGTAAACTTGTTCCCTGTGCTAGGAAACATTTTATCTTTCTTTGATTAAGGGTTACTTGAATCCTGGCTGCGTTGGCTCGGTCTCGGTGTGCAGTGTGTGTGTGCTGCTCAGAAGCAGCTCTGCCCCTTCTTGAGTGAGGTGAAATGTCACTTCACGTGAGCGTCCTGGGGCAGGGAGCACATCTGGCCAGCTGTGCACGTTCTCAGTCAAACCACGGGCAGATCAGGGCCGTCACACTCGCGATGAGAGGCCGAGTGATGGGCAAACAAGGCTTGTCTTGGCTGGGTGCTGTGGTGCTCCGGGTACCGGGATGGGTCTCGGGCAGAGGGAGGAGGGGGTTGTTCCTGCTCTGCAGGGCGTGGGGTGATGTGTTCATTGTGTTGGCTTGAGAGCACGGTGATGACAGAAGGGGTGCCAGAGGAGACTGTCCCAAGAGAAGGGATGATCTGGAGGGATTCCTTCCGGGAGGTTGGTCTGTGTTTGTGTCCACCCAGGGTTGTGTGAGGAGCTTTTGTATAGAAATGACATTTATATCCGGAGCTGTACTTGACTTTGGTATGGTCAGAAGTAAAGGAAATGTGAGATTTGAAGATGTGGCTCGTGTTCCTGCCCTAGTGCTGACCCACCTGGTGCCCTGCAGGAGCCGGGTGTTTCATTACCCTCCGCTGCAGATCCTGCGTGAGATGGGGTGAGAGTTGCTGGGATTGAGTTACCTGTGTGGCTTAAGGTGAGACCTGTGATGGAGCTGGGTGATGTCACAGAACTGGAGCTTCTCGTGCTCTCTGCTGGTAGCTGTAGCTTGTGGTGTTAGTGAGCCCAAAGCTGGGATTTAATCCAAAGTCAGGATTGCCTTTTGTGGTTGATTTTCAGCTCCCACTGACTCTGAATTCAAGGGCAGACTTTTACCCTGAGCAAATTCTGCCCTCTGAAGTTACTGCTTATATGTGGTTTTACCTCCTGCCTCATCAGCATGACAAAGGGTGCTGCCTGGAGCTGCCTGGAGGGATTTGTACAAGGAGCTTTTAACAATGGAAGTCTCCAAATTGGACAGAAAACTACACGGTTTTCCCTCAGCATTTCCTGGTGTAATAATGGGGAACCTGGCAGGTGTGAATAGGCAGCAGTAATAAACGTTGCTGTTGGGGGCAAAAAGGAAAGCAGGTAAAGTGTGCTCGAGCTGTGTCGTGGCTTGGAGTCACTGCCTGAGAGAACAGGTTTAGAGAGGATGGGACCAAAATGAGGGTATTGGACCTGTGCTGTGACAAAGGGAGCGACTCTGGGTTTTGTGGAGCCTCGCAGGGTTGTGGTGGTGGGTGGATGATCCAAAAAGAGCAGCTGTGAGCTGGAGGAGTCCATGCTGCTCCCTGGTTTTGTTCTCATCCCGAGCAGCATCTTGGGCACCTGCCAAATCTGAGCACCCTGTGCACACCTGGGCACGCTGTCCTGTCTGCTCTCCTTCCTCATCCATCTCTCCTGGTCCTGCCCTCTCTTCCTTCCGTATTAAATCTGCCTGGCAGCCCCAGGTCCGTGTTCTCCTGGGGCCTCCTCGCTGAGGCAGCTGGTGCTTGCCTGGCCCTTGCCTTGGGCAAGAGCTCAGCGACCAGGCTTGCTGAGAGCAGGGTGGGGACCCAGCTCCCCGCAGGATGTGGAATTCCAGCATCGGGAATCTCTCATCTGCAGCATTGCTGAGCTGCATCCTTATTTCATGGTTTTGGAGCCTACTTTGCATGAGTTCTGCCTCTCCCCCTTATTTCAGTGTTAGCTGGATTACTTTGCCAGCTCCTCCCTTCCCCCAGGTTCCTCCAGGCAGGAGGTGAAGAATGAATACTCTTTAATGTGAAGACACTTATTAATGCTTAATCTCTCAAATATGTCGCTGCTTTTGTGTCTAATAATAGGGCTTATTGTCACGGCTGTCTGAGGTCCGTGCTCAGCTCCAGAGCAGGTTTCATTAGCTGCTGTTTCTCACGTTAGCAGGGGAGTTTTGGGCTCCATGGGCTTGTGTGCCCTATCAGCATCCAGGAGCCTCCTGGTGCTTAAGTTCTTAAATGGAAAAACCCTGCTTAGGGGTTGTGGTGTTTGTGTGCAGGTGACCAGCACCTTCCCAGTGCCCGGTGGGACACGAGCCTCGGGAGGGAGCCGGGCACTGCTGGCTGGGGCCGGAGGGAGCTGGGTGGGTGTGGAGTGAGTCTTTGAGCCGGGTGAGGATTGCGTGGTGCTGAAGTGCTGCAGTCGGGAAAAAGCCCTGGATGCTTCTGATCAGTGAAGACGGTCGGTTCTGCGGGGTGGGTGAGGCTTTTGGGCTCAGTGGGGTTTCTTTGCTGCTGGAAGCCGGCGGCTCCCAGCTGCTGCCTCCCTCGGTAAGGGATGACAAAGCCGTGGCTTTAGGTGTGGCCAGAGCCTCTCCAAACAGGCTGGCTCCATTCGTCCACGACAAAAACAAGCAGTGCTGCCACACCAGCAGCCCTGTGTCTTCCAGCCTTTGTATTAGTGATTGAGAGAGAGCCCGTGACCCTCCGGAGCATGAATGGAGCCCTCGTAACCTGAGAGCAGGAGTGAGATTATTTAAAGGCAGAAGTGAGGCTCTGAGGCAGGCGGTCCTTTTGTACGTGTCATACATGTGACAGCAGAGCTGCATTTAGAGCTGAAAGAGGATAAAATCCCCGAGGAGACCGATTGCACCTCGTTTATTTTTAACAAATGTGCTGGAGAAGATTGAGCCGGAATTCCGAGACTTGGGGCAGACTTAAATTCGGACAATTTCCCTCATCCCTGTGAGAAGAAAGATGGGCGCCAGCTGGGCTAATTCCTGGGGAAGTTGAAATGCATGTGGATTATGGATTTCTTTTAACTTTCTCCTCCTTTAGCCTTTGGGTCAGGAGGTGAAATAATGGTTTTACTACTCTTTGGCTGAATTTATGGTCCATGTTCCCATGTGGATTGTCACTAGTCACTCTGCCTGCATCTGCTTGTGCTGCAAATCTGCTCATTGGTCCCATAAAACTTAAATCAAGGCAAGACAGATTGCTGCTTGATTGTCATCCCGAGTGGCCCAAACTGGGCAAAGACCAGCTGGAGAGAGACATCCGAGTGCTCAGTAGGGATGTTTTGGTATGAAGGTTTTTATTTGCTGTTCATCCTTACTGGAAGATCCTCGTTTGTCTTGTGCCCCAGCACAAACTGTGCTCCCTTGTTAGGAGAAATAAAGGTACAGATGCAGCTACTGTTGGGTTTCTGTGTTACAAGGAAGAGCTCTGGCTCTCCCATTCTGTGAGCTTGTGCAGGGTGTGGGGAGACGTAACCACCTCCCACCACGTCTCCCTTGCTGTTCGTGGCGTGGTGTGCGAAACACGAGCAGAAACAGGCACCAGTGCCTTGCCAGCCCCTGGGCAGTGGGACCAACAACTCCTGGGAGCAGGGCTGGAGCTCCCGGGTGCTTGGGGGGCTGTGAACCTGTTGGGGTGCCCACCCCCTTCCCCTGGGCTGGCGTGTCCCAGTCCCTCCCCTCCCTGTCGGGAAATGAAGGATTCTCTCATCCCTGTGCTCAGCTCTCCTGCTGATGTTTGTTTGTTTTCTCTCTTGAGCTCTTCCAGATTAGGCTTTTTTTTTCCCTGGATTTATCTTCTTACTGACCTGATAGAGATTTAATAAAAAAATGGAGCTTTTAGTTTTAGTAAATACAGTTGTGAACATTTTGAGGGAACAGTGTTTTTCTGCTGTTATGCAACAGCATGATGGGAGAGATAAAAGCAAAGCAGAAACACTTGATGAATGTCCTATTGTTTGTTGTCTTTTGGCATTAAAGAATGAAAGATGATGTGCAGGAAACACACTGTGACTTTTGACCTCATCTGAAGTGCCTCTGAGTCATGAAGAACAAAAATAATTCAGCAGAGCCAGACAGAAGCTAAAAGGGGCATCGCAGAGCCTGGTCTGGTTGCACGGTGACTGTTGGGCTGAGGGCAACTCCTGCTGAAGCCCCGAAAGCTGCTGAGATTGACACGTTTGTTGCTTTCTAGGCTAAGGAACCAGTGTGTCGAGAATGCCCGACTCTTTCCTCTGTATGTATGGAGGCTGTCCTGGTAGGGCTGCCTGCTGCATGCCAGCGCTGTCAGTCACCTGCAGGGAGCTGGAACCAGACACTGTGGGGCCGAGGGCGGTCTGGTGCCCAGTCTGGGTGTCAAGTGGCTGCAAGTGATGGCTTGGTGAAACGAGCACGGTGCATAAACTGGATGGGGAGATTTGTCCTCCTCCTGCAGGGGTGAGCTGGGCGTTTTCAGACGAGCTGGTGATGCCTGTTCCCGTGGGCATCGCTGCTGGACACCCTGTCCTTCCCCTCCCCTTCCGTGTGGGAGTGTTTCTGCCGTGGCACGCTGGGATCCACTTCTGCACATGCAGACTTGGATGTGCAGAAGGAAAGCAGCGATCCCTGGGGAGCCTCACCTGCCTTGGCTTCTCCCCTGGGATGGGCTCTCTGTCGCTGCCAGAGCGATGCGATGGCGGGTGGCCTGACAGTAGCTGGAGCAGATGGTGCCGTTGTCATAATTTTATTTTCTATCCATGTGCTGAAACAGCTCAAAATAACTTTAGAAATGACGGCCCAATCCGTGAAGAATGTTTTCCTTGCCCTGAGAAAATCTCCTGCAACATTAGTGGCCACAAGGCTCTGCTGGTTCTGTCGCATCTGCTCTGACTGGGATCGCTCACTAGACTGGAGCTGTGGCAGGAAGAATCTTTCATATTTAATATCTTCATTACTGTGGCAGCATTGAATATGCACAGAACTTCTGTCAGGGTGCAGCGAATGTTGTCAGCACTGTGAAATCAAAGAAAGAGGAGCAGCTGAGATCAAAGTAAGCAATAAACACATACCTTGTGTCTCGACAGTGTCTTTTTCAAGCCTGAGGCAAAACCCAGAGGGGCTCAGGTGCAGCTGGGTGGTGGCTGGTGCTGGGACAGCACTGGCCTCCCACACTTTCCCCCTCTGTCGCATTGCTGCTCCAAAATCAGGGTGAGGTGACCCACAGTGCTGCTGTCACATGCAATTTCTGCCTGTGAGGGGCTCAGTTTGTGGGTTTAGTGCCTCGAACCAGCTCCTGGGGGTGTTAGGGCAGCGCTGGTGGTCCAAGGCGAGAAGGACCAAGCAGTGTGGTCTGAGCCTGGCTTGGCGAATTGCAGCCTTGCTCTGCCCAGTTTTTGAGGGCCTCATTCTCTTGATCTTTCCACACTTGCTGTTCTGAAGCCAAAGTACTTGCTTTTCTCACTGTGAGTTTTGGGCCCTTCCTGTGGTGCTGGACCCCACACAGACATTACTGGCTTGGTTAAGGTGGAAGGCAATGCCAAGTACCCAAATCTCCAAGTCCTTTTGCAGGTCAAGTGAAGTTTTCTTCTCATAAAATTCTCTTTAATTTATGAGGCTTCTGGTTGCACGTTGATCTCATCTCCGTGTCAGCATCATTTGAGCCTGGCACCAGACACAGCAGCATCATCTGGGGAGGGAGGCTGATGTGCAGCTCGGGATGCTGGCTGGAGCAGCTCCTGGGAAGGGCAGGATGTGGCTGGCAGGAAGGCAGTGCAGTGCTGCAGGGGGGTTTTCCTTGCAGTGGACTCTGCAATTTTAGCAGTTAAACGCAGAACATTCACCTGAACCTTGGCGGTGCAGTGTGTGTGCACCCTGCAGATGGCCCAGGGCTTGTGTTTGAGCCCAGGCTCAGCCCAGGCTGCAGGGATGTCCCCAGCCCCAGGCTCTGCACCCGATGGATGCTGCTCTCCATGTGCTCCTGGGAAAGCCTGTGGAGCTGGGGGCGAGCAGAGCCGTGGCTCTTGGCTGGGTCCCGCAGCTCGGGCTGTGCTGCAGAGCTCTGGGCTGTGAAATGTGTGAGGAGGAGCAGCAGAGCTGCTCCCGGGGAGCTGCTGTTCACAGCCTGCCACAGACACCTGGATGGATCACGCTGCGAGGTGCAGCGAGCTCCTGTCTGGGAGCTCCTGTCCGGGAGCCCAGCTCTGTGCTGTCTCAGCAGCCAGTGTGGGTATTTTCACCCTCCTGTTCCTGTGAGGGTGTTTCGTATGTGGCTGGCTGATAGAGTGACTTTTGGGGTATTTCTCAGCTCTTTGATTGGCTGCATTGCATTGCAGGGGCTCTGTCTGGGAGCTCAGGACGGCTGTAGCAGTGCTCAGTGCCCTCCTGCATGGGCTGATTGAGGGAGATGGGGGTGATCCCGTGTCCTGTCCCTGCCTTGGGAGCTGGTTTGGTACCCACTGGAGCATGAAATAACTTCTGTCAGCTTGTTTCTGGCCCCATATTAATGAAGAAAACTGTGACAGCCATGAGACGCTGCTGGCCACACGAACTGTGCTGTGTTTGTTCGATGGCGAGTGTCCCCAGAGCAGGTGAGCCCTGCCAGGCTGCTGTCCCCGGACTGCTCCGCAGCGGGTCTGTCCTCTGCTGCTCGTCCTGGGAACATCCCTGAAAATTCCACGTGAGCCACGCAGGGGAGCGTGGCAGCCGCCACTTAGTGGGGATGGATGCCTGTTTTCCTTTCTTCAGGCAATGCAATCTCTCAGAAAAGCAATTTCTGCCTCCTCATGGTGTCGTTTGCCAGCCAAGGAAAAGCAGTCACTTGATGGGGCAGAACAGCTGTTGTGCCACCGATTGTCCCAATTCATTAAGACTCCAGGGGCATTTTTTGGGAACATTTTTTCACTCCTTTCCCTCCCCCCATCCTTTTCGGTGGCAGTGGGCAGGCTGGGGGAGCAGTCTGTGACACTGTCCTGGACTCTGCTGTGCCTGGTGTTGCAGCCACATCTGAGCACAAGCCCAGCCTTGGAAAGGCAGGGCAGGGGGAATATCAGCCTTCCAGCATTTTCTGTTAAGTGAATAATGACTGGTACAAGCCTGAGAGCTGTCAAGCCTGCCTTAAAAGCTGCAGCAGCAGGGAAGATGCTCTGATTTGCAGCAGGCTGGGCTCAGCCTGGGATGGGAAGAGTCAAAGAATTAGCTGGTAAATAAGATCTGCCTTCTCTTTGATCCGCTCTGCGTGTTCAACTGCTTAAAGGCTTCCCAAGCAAGCAGGATTTTGGGGAGGAAGAGTTTATCCACCCATCGACCATCTCGGGGCTCAGTGAAACGCACGACTGCAAGATGCTGTAGCAGGGGGGTGGGAAGAAATCCGAAGGCAGCCTGGTAAATCCCTGCCAAAGAGGCTTCTCTTCCCTCTCTCACAAAGAGCCTGCTGAACACACAGGCCAGCCTTTAAAACTGCTCTTGCTTCCTTTCCTGCTGCCACGTAAGCCCTTCTGATCAGAGCTCTAATCTAGCTAAAGTTAGTGGGCTTAGGGACAGCCTGGTTTTTGCATTGTATTGTGGAATGAGCTGGGTGGTCTGGAGTGCCAACACCTCCCTGGGCCGTGGGCACCCTTAAACACCCCGAGAGCTCACAGGGAAAGCTGGGGTGGGATCTGCAGTGGAGCTGGGAAAGGCTGCGTTTGGCTTGGTCAGATGAACCAGGCCAGAAGTGAGAAGAGGTGAAAGGCCGAGGAAGGATGATCCATTTAGTGACAGGAGATGCTGCAGGTGGACGTGGAGGTGCTGAGGTTTTGGGTGAGGTGAAGGTGGAGCAGGTCACAGTTGTTCTATTTGGGCAGAGAGGAGACGTGCAGACAAACCCATTCCCCATCTCCTGCAGCTCAGGCCGTGGGCCGGGGTTTTGTGTTGGATAATCTGGTCTCTTAATTGCTACCCTGCTCCGAGGCAGCTGCTGAACGGGGCCTAAGCTGATTTGGGATGGCAAATTCTGTTAGTTTAATTCTCAGCAACCCTGAGGAACTTATCAGCGTGTGAGGGTTCCTTGGCTTTTCTCTGGCCACGAGCCTGCTCTGGAGACCCCCGTGGTGGCCCCTGGCAGTAGCTCACAGAGCTCTTGGCTGTGAAGAGGTTTGATTTGTAAGGGCTCTATTGGCCTGAGAGGGACTTTGGACAAGGGAACGGAGTGACAGGAAAAGAAAATGGATGTCCATACTGCTGTGGTGAGACTGCTGTGCCCCAAAAGCTGTTCTGCTGTGAGTCCAAGCCCGTCTCTTTGGAAAGTGTCCAGCCCCTGGAGAAAGGGGCAAAAGTTTCAGACCTCCAAGGAGTTACTTAAACTATAATAAATATGGAAAAATCATAAGAAGAAAACATGCGTTTTTGAGACAATTTCTTTTGCAACTCTGTCCTATTGCTCCAAGAGGCATTTATCTGTCTTTGAACCTAACAGAAGTTTTCTGTTCTTTTGACTAGATATGATGAAATTCTGTCTAATTTCTCAGCTCACTGCATATTAGTGCCTGCAATTAATGAGATCATTGTCCATATTCCTTCCTCTGTCGGCTTCTGGGAAAAACAGTACTTGGAGAAGTACACAAAGGAGATGAAAAGGAAGTTGCTTATGAATTATGAACAGCCTTTCAGGCTGATGTTGTTTCACGGTGCTGTCACTCTGTTTTAATTATGTAATTCAGACGGAATGATGCTTTTTTTAAAGCCCTGTTTGTGTTTGATCACCTTTCAGAAGTAACACTTAGCTCGTGTTTGTTGAATTTTCATTTTTAATAACAAGAGCGAGTGCTTTGTGCCCTTTCTGATTAAATAACGGAGAAGGAAGATGATGAGCACAAGACAATAGCCAAGAGGCTCTGCTTGGCCACGTCCGGGAGTTACCGGGGTGATGGCTTGGGTATTTTGTGGGTATTTTGTGGGTGTTCTGTGGCTGGCGTGGAGGGTGGAGCTGCTCGGTTGTGCCCACGGGTGAGTCCTGGAGAGTGCAAACCCAGCCAGCATCTCTGAAGGCGTTGCACTCTCCTTCTGCTGCGATGTCTCTTTTCCTGTATTTTCGTACCCACGGGCACCAGGAGCCCCCCGCACCCCCCCGCAGGCAGCGCTGCCAACGCCGGGTTTATTTTGGGATCGGGGTGTGTGTAAATCGAGCCTCTGGTGCCAGCCTCGTGATCCCGGCGCGGCGCAGTCGGAACCGCTGCGGATCCCGGCTCTGCCCTGCTCTGCTCGGGGACAATCCCGCCGTGTCCCCGGGGCTGTGCCCGCGGTGAGTGGGGGGCAGCTGCTGCCCCACTCCCCTGGCCCTGGCAGCACCGTCCCCTGGCACGGCGGGGCTGCGGGGAGGCTGCTCGGCGCTCCTTCATGGCAGGGCTGGTGATGCTGTGTGGCACACACCACGCGAGGCTGGGTGCTCAGCCTCTGCCCTCTCCCCTCTGCTCTGCACGTTGTTGTCACGCTGTTTGCAGCCCTGGGTTTATTGACCTCTCACTGCAGAGAAACTCTGGGCCAAAGGGTTAAGAGTTTGGGCTGCCTGGCTCTGCACCCTGCCAGGCAGAGGGTGCTGGAGGCTTTGTGTGGGGTTTGTCCCCAGTGGCTGCAGGATGGGGGCTCTGCTGGGGTGCTGTGCTGCTGGGACGTGTCCTGGCTGTGCCCAGCCCAGGTGCCTCTTTGGTGGCTGGGCAGGAATTGCTGCTGCAGGCTGGACGTGGGGCTGGGTGCAAAGAGAAGCTTTGGGGTGACCTTAATTGTGGCCTTCCAGTGCCTGAAGGAGCCTACAGGAAACGGGGAGAGAGAGAATTTGCAAGGGCCTACAGTGACAGGACAAGGGAATGGATTCAGACTAAGAGAGTACGTTTGGATTAGATATTAGGAGGATGTTCTTCCCTGTGAGGGGGGTGAGCCCTGGCACAGGGCACCCAGAGAAGCTGTGGCTGCCCCTGGATCCCTGGCAGTGTCCCAGACCAGGTTGGACGGGGCTTGAAGCCACCAGGGACAGTGGAAGGTGTCCCTGCCATGGCAGGGGGGGCACTGGCTGGGCTTTGAGGTCCCTTCCAACCCAACCATTCCATGATTCTGTGATCCTTGGAAGCATTCAAGGCCAGGTTGGATGGAGCTCTGAGCCACCTGTTCTCGTGGAAGGTGTCCCTGTCCACAGCAGGGGGTTGGAAGGAGGTGGTCGGTGGCAGGAGCTGGCCGGGCTCTCACCAGTTAAGCTCTGCTCCTGGGCAGACTGGGCGACGCTGAGGCTCCAGGGCTGCGAACACCAGTGGTGAAATCGGGCTCTTCCTCCTGCTCCTGGCAACAAAGCCTTTGCCTCCCAGGTGCCCGTGCCTCCCGGATGCCTGGGTGCACAGCTCCAGGTGACTCCTCCAAGGCCTCTCCTCCCGCCAAGCGGGCTTCAGGTCTGGAAAATGCGAGGTTTGGAGGAGCTGTTAATTATGGAATAGGCTGTTGCTTTTTAGATACTGTCCCTGGTTAAGGAGAATAGTTCTGCTGGGGATGGATAAGGTTCTTTGGAGGGTTTGTGCTTTATCTGCCGTGCAGAGGGTGCTGTTCAAGTTTATCTCTGTGCAGCTTTCTTTGCTCTAATTATGCATCACTGAACCATTGCTTCAAGGCGGGGCTGGTTTTACACTTTTAAGAATATTTTAGAATGCTTTTTTTCCCTTGATGTTATGTTTTTCCCTAAGAGAGATTTTCCTTTCCCCCACTCAAAAGGAAAAACAAAGAGGATTGTCATTACAGACTTCTTTCAGAATTTTCAGACCATCTTTGAGAATTCGAATCTAGAGTATGTTGTTTCAGTAAGATTTAAATTCTCTGTGGTCATATGAATTCGTTACCTGAGTGAAAACCCAAGGCAAAGCTGAGACCTTCCCTCCCTCCGCGTCCCCTGGCTCGTGCCGGTTGGAGGTGGTTTTGTTCCCCAGCACGGGTGCTGCTCACGGTGGCTCGGGCCCAGAGGGACCCTGCAGGAGCAGCAGGAGGATGTTGTGCTGTTGTGCTTCGTGTGCTGGGAGATGCTCCTTGCTTCCAGAGCCATCCAAGCATCGCCCCCCCAAACCCCCGTGTCCGAATGAACGGGAACTCGGGGGCTGCAGTGGGTTTGAGGTGCTCCCAGGGCCCCACTGAGTGTTTTATTGATGGACTTCCGTGGCTTTTGGTTGTGCTTTTTTCCCCTCTAACTGAAAGGCAGCTCTTTCTCTCTTGTCTCTGAAAAATTAATGTCTGCATGCTCCCGAGCCCCCTCAGCTGCATCCTGCCGTGCCATGCTGGGCGTGGGGGCTGGCCCTGCCTGTCCCTGAGCAGCACGGGCAGAGAGCAGCATCCCCAGCTCCCTGCACAGCCCCGGCCGTTCCTTTGTGCTGGAGAGCCCTGGCACTGGCTGGTCAGTGCAAGCAGGTGACCGCCAGCCCTGGCCGCAGCAGCTCCGCTGGCCTGTGCTGAATCACGGCGCTGCTGCAGCGCCAGGCTGCACCCCTGCATGCCCAGGGCAGTGCCAGCTCTTCCCCTGCAGCGCCAGGCTGCACCCCTGCATGCCCAGGACAGTGCCAGGTCTTCCCCTGCAGCACCAGGGCTGCACCCCTGCATGCCCAGGGAAGTGCCAGGTCTTCCCCTGCAGCGCCAGGGCTGCACCCCTGCATGCCCAGGGAAGTGCCAGGTCTTCCCCTGCAGCGCCAGGGCTGCACCCCTGCACGCCCAGGGAAAGGCAAGGGCTTCCCTGTGCTGGATGCTGGCCCTGGAGCCAGCGGATAAATCTTTGACAAGGAGTCCCCTCTGGATGCTGCCCCGGGAAATCGTTGTCCAGAGGCAAGAAAGGACTAAATATGGGGAGAGGCTTAACTGCTCTTCTCCAAAAAACACGTGGGAGGGAGAGAGGAAGGGAGGCAGAGTAAGGAAACAGCCTCGTGTAGATGCAGCGCAGCAGATTTGTGAGTGTTTTGCTCTGGGTGTGCGGTTGGGAAGCAAAGGTGTCGCTGCTGGGAGTGTGCAGTGAGCAGAGTGTGGCTGGGAGAGGATCACCACTGGTGAGGGCAGGAACTGCTGCTGCCACCCTCATTTTCCTGCCCAAGACAGGGCAGTGCTTTGGGAAAGCTGCTGTACCCAGTCCCATGGGTGTGTTTGGGGCATGCACACACACAAACACGCCAGAGCAGCACATTTTACACTCACGTTTGTGCCTAGGTTGCTTTTGTGACCCCTGCGCTAGGTTAACACTATGTTTTAGTATTTCAGTGCTGGAAATAATATCAAGCATCAGCCAGATGAGGCCTGGATATAATCAATATGATCCTTTGAGCACTGGGAGGAGGGCAGCCATATGTCCAAATAATTAGGGCCCACCAATTAGAGCAAAAATTAGATACTTAATTCTTTCCTATTTTATACCTCCATTTTTATGGGTGATTTCATTCCAGGCCAAGTTCCCCAGCTTCCTTGATTCTCCAGTCCTGTCAAATGGCTTTGTAGCTGTCTGAGGCGGTAATTAAATTGCAGAGTCATCTTGCTGAGGCTTAAAAAAAGCTGGGTGAGAGATCTGGTTACCGGCCCTGGAGTTTCTCTTGTGTGGTTCCATACATCCAGTTAATTTATTGCCAGCAGACAAAACCACAAGTTTCCTCCTTGCTGCTGGTAACCTGAGCTCCATTGCTGGATTTGTTCGTCCCTGACGGTCATGGCAAACATGTGATCACACTAATAGCTGATTATTAATCACTGCCATGGCTGTAATTATATCAGCTCTTAGGAAGCCAGCTAAAAGCACTGTCTGTCCATCCAGCACGGAGAGCAGGGCCCTGCGTCGTGGGGCAGATAGTGGTTGTTGGAGACTTCATTTCCTTTTGTGGATCGATGCAGTTTAGAAAAACGACTCTGAGATTTGGCACCTTTCTGCTTCCACCCCAGTGTCCAGACCTGTTTGCTTTGCTCTGCACTGTGGTGGGGCTTTCTGAGCCCTGCAGGAAGGGTTTGGGGTTAAAGCAGGGGTTGTGCTGTCCCCTCACAGCTTGCTGCTCCCAGGGAACTCCTGGGGCAAAACTGTGTCAGAGCAGTGTCCTGGGTGCACTAGGATGGTGATTTTGCTTGGGACATCTTAAATACCTGTGGAATTTGAATGCAGCTGGCAGGAGCTGCCTCTATGTTCCTTGTGAGGGATGCAGTGACTGGCACATGCTTTTGCTTGTGCAGGAATGACCAGACCTTCCCCTTGCTCCTGTTGTGTCAGGTTTTCATCATCTTAATTTCCTTTTTACTCTCCTTTTCAGGTACCTTTGCTGAGAGGTGGCAGAGCAGCCTCAGGACATCACCATGATGGAGGATCACGCACCTGGCCAGGAAAAACACTTCTCATCAGGTGAGCACATGCAGGAGGTGGTGAAGGACCTGCCTGGCCCACTGCTGAGCTAAGTGGGGAGAGGAAGAGCAGCGTGGTGGTGTGAGGGGACCCTGGGGACAGCGTTCTGTGTGTGGAGGGACTCTGTGGGTCAGCTGGCAGCAGCCAGGGCACCATGGGGAGACCACGAGATGCTCCAGCATTCACAGCCCTAGGAGAATGCTGCTCGTGGGTATCATTGTCCAGCACGAGCAGAACAGCCCCTGGTGTCCAGACTAGGGACGATCCCACTGCTGCAGCTTTGCGAGCGTGTGTTTGTGTTCACTCCTCCGTTTGCTATGAAAACACAGCACTGTTTTTATTTGGGGTCACAGCTCAAGGATGCTGCTTGCTGCCTGCTTTCCTCATCTGCACAGGGACCTGGGGGCAACTGAACAGAGAGCTCTGGGAGTGGGGGCCATGCTAGAGTCTTCCTCACCATATTTCAGACCTGCATTTCTCTGGAAGCTTTTCCTTTCTCATTCCACCATGCTCCACAACTGAGCTTGGAAACTCGCACAGCACCAGCAAACCTGGTGGGACTCACTCCTGGCTATGCTCCATATAAACATCATCTTAATTTCCTTTTCTTGAGGTGCTTTGGACACCTCTTACAGCAGATAAATGGATGGCCTCTGTCCTGGAGAGAATCCACAGCATCCATTCATCCCGGGCTCTGTAACGCATTGCGGTCTGATAGCTCCTCTCAGCTTGTTCCACACATCACAGGTTCCCAGGGATTTCGCTTCTTCTTTTCCAAATCGGTTTTTCCAGCTCTCATCATTTGATTTGCCCGCACCCTTGCTGAGAGGAGACTTGTGCCTCTTGCCCTACTCTTCCAGAAGACTTTTGCCACCACTTCTTGTCACAGAATGTTGTCCTGCACCAACCCCGTTACAAACAGGGGTTGGTTTGCAGTCCTGGGAGTGCTCAGCCTGCTCTGGGAGGGAGAGGACAACAGTGGCTCAGAAGCTGCACATCTTTCCTCCTTACGCTGCTGAGATCTTGCCTGCTTGTGCCATGCTTTGCTGTTTCTGCCTGTCCAGTTCACTGGGCTTTTCTTTTGCTGATGAGTTTCCGCTTGTTCCTTTTGGTGGTGACACTGGTGCTTTTGGTTGGCATTTTCACGCTTTGCTTGCTTTTAGTTCAGGTGGTTTTTACTCTCCAGCTGCAGCTTCTTGCTGCTGTGGATCTGGGCGATCAGAGTTGGTAACCCCCAGGCCCCAGTTCATAGCCAAGGACTCGTTGTAAGTATTTGAATGTTTTCCAGGCTATCCCCTTCAGATACCAGTCGATGATGGATCGGATGAGCCTGTTTCTGAAACATCTGACGCTAAGAGCACCCCAACTACGGAAGGTGGGAGCTCTTTGACTTTCTGCTTTGAAACCATGATGGATGGGGTCGTGGTAAACCTCGCCACAGACTCCCCGTGCCGTGTCCTGGTGGGGTTTCTCAGGAGGAGAAAATGCTCTTCGTTAGGCTCATCATCGGTGCTGTTTGCCATGCTGCAGAACGAGATAATGAGCTTTAAAGGTGCAGAGTGGGCTGGAAGGCAAGAAAGGTGAATTCTTCATTACACCTCAGGACGTTGCTCGTGGTTTGTTTCCTGCAGACTTTTTACAGGGGCACTGCAAGGTCCTGGTAGTGCAGCAAGGAGCAGTTCTGTGTTGTGTGGCACAGGTTTGTGTCTCTGTGCTCCCCAGGTCCTGAATGCCTTGTGGGTAGAGAGACTCTAATTCCAGAGTGGTCCAGAGACTTGTTCACTGTTGTAATTACCTTCGCTTTTTGCGTTCCTCTGGCTGCTTTAATCCCAAGTATCTGCCTGTGGAGACTTGAGGTAGAGGCTTTAGCTTGCAGAATTGTTCTGAAGGGAAGGAAGGGTGGGCAGAGATGCTGAGCAGTCCCAGCCCTGTCCTGCTGGAGGCGTGGGCTGGCTGATTGTCAGGGAAGTGCCTCAAGAGATCAGGACATAAAACCTGCCTGGTGCAGGAGGGGACATTGTCCTGCTTTCCTGCTGGAGTGGGACTGTCAGGACGAGCAGACACCCCTCTGCCAGGTGGAGCCAGGTGTTTGTCTGTCCCAGAGCACGATGCAGCCACTCTGGGGTGTTTTGTGCAGGTGTCCCACGGGAGCTGCTCTGTCCTGCTCCAGACCAGCCGTGTCCCCAAGCAGGATTGCTGTGCCTGTGCCTCAGGCACCAGTGGCTGCTTTTAGTGGTGGATTTTTGGACAAAAAGGCAAAGCCTTTAGAAGCGTAGGGAGCACGTTGTGGCACGTTGTGTGGCAGGGGGACAGCTCGTGGTGTCCCTGTGGTTCTGGCTTTGCTGTGGCGTGCTCGGTGGTTCTCTCCACAAGCTCCACTGGCTCAAGGGAGGGAGCTGAGTGCTTCCCTGAGCAGAAGGTTCTTCAGGCACATCCCGGCCTCCAGAGGGCTTTGCCTCTCAGCAGCTGGGTGAAAGCTGTGTTGTTTTTCAGATACCACAGCACCTTTAGTGGAGGAAGCAGACCACGAGGATCAGGGTGGTGCGGAACAGCACGGGGAGATCCCAGAAGGAACCACAGGTGAGGGAGACCAAGGTGCAGCTTCATCTCTTGCTGCAGACAGAGCAGAGAGCTGGACTGGTCGGTGCTGTGAGGCAACACCACAAAACCTCTCACAGGGACGCTGCTCCCGACGCTGCTTCCTTCTTCTCCAGATAATTTCTCAGTCAGAGTTGTCCTCTTGCCTTCCCCATCCTGGGGGAAACTTGCAGCCTTTTATTCTCTCTTTCTCCGCTCCGCATCTGACAATCCTTGTGTCTGGTGTCTCTGGGGTGGCTTTGGCTCCCACCTCCAGGCTCCTACCTGCAGATCCGGGTCGTTCCTGCCCTGTGCCAGCAGCCCCTGGCCGCTGGTCTCCGCAGGCCCTCGGTGCCTGTCCTGCAGCACTGGGCTGTGCCCAGCCCTCGCGGGTGTCTTCGGAGTGGCAGGTGAAAACCAGGCCACTGCAGCAGTGCTTTTAAGGATAATGCAGAGGAAGTGAAGTGGCTAATTCAGCCTGAATGCCCTGTGGGCAATCGCTGCACCTGGGCCTGGTTTTCCAGGGAAGGATGGGGCCTTTCAGAGGCAGAGCAGGGAGTGACTGTGGCAGTGCTGTGTGTGAGAGAGCAGGAGCTGGGAGGGCAGGTCTGTGTGCGAAAAATGAGGACGTGTCCCCTGTGCCATAGCCAGTGGCTTTCCCTGGAAGCATCAGGCAGGACCTGAGAAAGGTAGAGGGTGGAAAAGGGCTTCTGCCAGTGCCAAACGCTGAAACAAACTCACAGCAGTGAAATTTCTGTGCTGCATCCGGTCCCTCAGCTGCTGGTGGAGCCCTGGGCTGAAACACGGAGGCTCTGGTGCAAGATCTGACTGTCCCAGGGAGCCAGTGTGTGTCCTGAACTGCTTGGAAAAAAAATGGGGGAAACAGAGAAAGTCCTAGTTTGACTGGAGAACTGTGGCATACAAATATAATTGTTTAAGCTAGTTTGAAAGTAGTCATAGAATAAATTGAAAAAATGCTGATGGAGACAAACCATCATCTCTGTGAAGAAAACCATGCTTCTCTGATGTACCAGTAGTTTCAGGATTTCTATAGATTTGTATCAGGCTTGGGATTACTGGTCTCACACAGCCTTGGCAGGGTTCACAGGTTGGTCACAGACACCAAGAAGGTGAGCTCAGGTAAGAGACATTCATGGGAGTGCTGCTGGCCATGTAAAGGCCAGGTGGGGGTAGAAAAGGGATGTAAATCCACAAGTTTCCTTGCTCCTTAACAGCCTGTTTTCTCCTGGAAGAGCTTGTACTAACCTGCCATTTAGGATGTGGAAGTTGGTGAAACACTCCTCTGGTCTGAACAGCACAGGCTGAACAGATCTACCCAGATCCACCATCGCTGTGGGGAGATTTCCTTTCTGATACTGCCCTGCTCGTGGTACAGCAGGGATCCTGCCCATTCCCCTGGGCAGCCTCAGCAGGGAGGTAAATTCATTCTCCAGGCACGTGCTTAAACTTAACTCTCGTTTTGATCATGTTTTTCCAATTCTTTCTCCGACCTGGGAGCAGCTGAAGAGGCGGGCGTAGGAGCCACTCCCAACCTGGAGGACCACGCTGCAGGAGATGCCACTCAAGGTGGGTGAATTGTCTGTCACTGGGACCAGTTGTTGCTGCCCACGTGTGCAACTGGTTGCTGGTGGCTTGGGAATTCTGTTCTGTGAGGAAATGCTCTGCCCTGCCCAGCAGTTGTGCAGTTCTCCCTGTTCCTGGCAGGGGAGGGCCATACACACTTGGAGTGTTCCAACATACTCATTTCAGGGAGTTGCAGCTTCTCATGCACCAAATTTCCCTCTCAGATGGCCAAAGACATGGTGTTTGTTTGTCCAGCTGCAAAACCAGGGCATTCTCCAGGCTGGAAAAGCTGATGGGCAGAGCTGGGATGTGCTGTGGCCAGAGGAACCGCAGAGGTTGAACAGAGGCAGTGCAGGCCCTGCGAGTCACACATGAAACTGGTGAATTGTTTAATTACTGTGTCTTTCTAATGTAGAACAGGACTCAAACCTACTCACTCATACCCTGACTTTAAGGGATTTTTCTTCTCATCCCAGTCTTGGGGAATGTGAGTGACAAAGCCAGACACAGTGGGCAGCGAGTGTTCTCACAGCATTGATGATGTGTCTGCTTAGATGAGCTGAAAATTATCCAGGGACCATTTGGCTACCTGGAAAGCTTCTCTTGACTCTGCTCAGTTCAGACTTGATGGAAAATCGCTTTTCCCAAAGCCCCCAGTGCTGGCTTAATTCCGTTGGGCAGACTTAGGGGTTGAGGCTCCCCGTGATGTTTCTGTCTTGCCTGCACTGTGCACCACAGCTCTAATTTTGTGTGCTGCTTAAAATCTTAGTGAAAAGCCATTTTGTGAAGCAGTTTCCTGTGCAGTAAACATAACAAATCCCTCCAGTTGGGCAGTGTCTTTCCTCCTCGTGGCTCCATTAGTGCATTTAGACATTCATGTCTTTTACAGAAGTGAATAGGTCTTTGCCTTCTCAGCTCAGGGCAGAATTCAGGTTGTTGTTGCTTTCCACACACAGATGAGCACAATTCTCTGCACTCTGCTCCCTGCAATTAGAGTAAAACCTTTACTTGCCTGGCCAGTGGTTTTTGGACTGTCAGCTCTTCTCTATATGAAATAGTGGCACCACTATAAAAAATAAATCAGGACTGTTAGTGGAGGGGGTTGAAGTTCTCTCTTCTCTCTGCCCTGGTTTTAGTGCTGTTTCTCACCAGATTTTTACTAAGCCCTTTCTGCCTTGTCCTAGGATCTTTCAGCTGTCACATATGAGGTCTTTGTGTGGTTGTTTCACTTAACTGTGATATTCTCTTAAAATGGGGAGGACACTGATGAAAGACCAAGTCGGTCTTGACTTCATCTTTTCTTGTTTTAGCCTTGTTTGTTAATCTACCAAAGCCACAGTCGTGATCTCAGGGCTCAGATTTAGGCTCTTTACCTGATTGGTGCTCAAAAAGACCAAAGAGTCTTTGAAGCTGGACCAGTTCATAATGCAAGAGGCACATTCTTCCTGGGCTGGTTGACTCTAAAGCAATGTACCTGTGTCCAGGTGGATTCTCCATTGCTCAGGGCATCTTTCCTTCAGCTTCAGGGATTTCCAACAGAAAAGCTCCAGCTCGGCAAGAAGATCTGGCTTCATGCAGCAGTTGTTGGGTGGAATTGTAAAGATCTGTGCTGTGCACAGATCAGTGACAGAGCAGAATCCCCTCTTCACCCCAAAAAGGAAAAGCGACACAGACATGTCTTTGTCTCTGTGGCCTCAGGTTCTGGGGTTCGAGTGCCACTCAGCCCAAATGATGGCAGAGCAGCACTGGAGCTGCCACGAGCCTCAGAGGGTGCACGGTCCCACATTGCTGTGACCCTGTGGCTGCAGCCACGTTCTTCCCCACAGTGCTTTCCCTGCTCTGGGATGGCATGGGAGGGCTCTTCCTGAGCTCCCGGGCAGTGGGAATGATCAGAGAGCAAAGCAGAGGTGGTTTGAGCTCTGGAGCCGGTTCTGTGTGTGCCTGAACACCTCCTGAGGGGAGGGGAGGCCAGCAGGGTTCTGTGAGCTCAGGAAGGAGGACAGGGCTCTGGCCCTTGCTCAGGCCCTTGAGGCAAGAAGAGGTGGGCACTGACCAGCAAACTGATGGCCCAGTGGTGGCATTAGGGAAAATGGGAATGCTCTTGGCTTCTGGAAACCTCTACAGCTAAACCAGCTCATGGAGTGCAGGCTGAACCCGGCCGCCTCCGAGCTGGGCCCAGGCAGGAATCTGGTCTCCCACGTGCTGTGGCTGTCGCTGTTCCTGATTCCCGTGGGGATCAGAGTTTCTTTAAAGGCAAAGCCACTGTCGGAGCGAGTTGTCTGTTCGGTGGGGCGGGGTGGGACTTGCTTTTACCTCTCGATTGCCAGTGGAAATCCTGAATCTCTCACACTACGTGATGTTTGACATGCCTGTGCTAATTTCTTGCCCATGCTTCACACCCCACGTCTTCAACTCCAGGCGAGCCGAGCTCTCCAAAGCTCCAGCCTGGCCGTCAGGAGCGCGTGGGGGAGGCAGTAAAAGGTGCCAGCCAGCCCCCCGAGCAGGGAGCGGGGCTCCAGCAGCCGCCTCTGTCCCGTGAAGCGAAGGCTCCGGCGGCAGCTCCCACCCGCATCGAGGTCACCATCCCAATACCCCTGGACATGTACCAAGGCTCCGCAGCGTCCCAAGGCAGCCGTGAGTTGTGGGATCAGGGAGGCGGCGAAGGCGTCGGCGCGGAGCCAGAGCCGGGCCGTGGCGTGCGCACGGAGGGTGTGGCAGGAGCAGGTGGCACAGGTGACCATAAAGATGGACCATCTCCTTTGTGTGCCAGAGCCCCGTTAAAGGAAGATTCCGGTGGATGGGAGAGAGATGAGGACCGGGATATTGATGAGACTTCTGAACAGGGTTTGCCTTCCCTTGTGGATCAGCGTGTTTCACTGGGACCTGAAAAGGGCTCGTGTCCAGCAGCAGCCAAGGAGACTCGTGAGGAACACGATGGAGAAAACAAGTCCAAGGGTGTCCCCAGAGACGCCTCAGGAGAGGCACGTCTGGTTGAAGCTGGGTCACGTAAAGCAGGAGAGGACCAAGAGGAGAAGCGACAGCCCCTGGGGGGAGAAGGAGGCCCAGATGTCACCCCATCAGAGCCTTCTGAAAGTGTCCCCCAAAAAGAGGCTGAGCCCAAGGAGGGAGAAGATTCTGGGCCCGTGCTAGAAGCAGCCAAACTCCCTGTTGAGGTAGAAGATGATGTGAAGGACAAAGATGCTCCTTTGGAAGAGGCCGTGCCGGAGGCAGGCGGCCGCCGGACGCCCCGCAGGAAGCCCGGTGGCCTGGCTGCGGACAAGGCCAGTCGTGTCCCTCTCCCCAAAGGTGTGTGCTCCAGCTCCTGCCCTGGGCTCGCCTGGCTCCCGACCAGGCTGCCTGATCCAGCACCGCAGCTTGCTGCCACCTTGACTCCTGCTGCTTGGAGATGGCCTGGACCTGTGCTGCGACTGATCTGCAGCGCTGCTGCTCCCTCCCTGCCGCTCCCTCTTTATTTAATCCTGGATTGGATTGCCAGACCCTTGCGCTGTGGTTCCGCGTCCCTTGCATGGTGCTGGCGTGTCCCTAATCATGCTTTTTTTCACCTGTTTTTGTTTTGATTTCCTTGGATCTGTTGGGTGAGCGCCTTAACTCCCACCTGGCACGTTCCCAGCGAAGACGAGGACCGGATGGACGTGGCTCTGGCATGTTGGAGCGGGGCTAACCTGGCGTGTGCAGCTTGTTCAGCAGGACACGTGCCATCTGGTTTGCATGGCTGATCCAATAACTCTTGGAATTGGCTTTCCTAAAGAGGAGGGAGGATGAAAAAGGCAAGGATGGCAGGTCTAACCATGCAAAAGCCCCCACATTGATCCTATTTCTTGTACTTTCTCCTTAAATATCCTTAATGCTGCTGGAGGCACGGTCTGCAGCCAGCAGGACCTTTTCCCACTGCCAGGCATGTCCACTGCTCTTCCAAAGCATCCTGCTGCCATCCCAGCTCTGGATGGGGTGTCCTTGGGTGTGCCAGCACAGTGCTGGCTTCGGGGGCTCAGCAGGAGCTGCCTGTCTGTCTGGGGGCAGCTGAACAGTGTGTGGGGCTGGGCTGGGCTGAGAGGGCAGCCCTGGGTAGAGGTTTGAGCTCACCAGTGACTGCACGAGCATCCCTTAGACCTTTCCTTTCTGTTTTCCACCTCTCCTGGGTTCAGGAACGTGCTGAGGGCTCAGTGGTCGGAGGCAGGTGGTGCTGTGAGCTGTGTTAACAAGCCAGGGCAGCCGGACACACGCTGGTGTCTCACTGTGCTGCACCTCAGCTCTGGCTCTCCGGGGCCTGTCCTGGGGGAAGCTCTGCCTTTTCCCCCAGCCCCACATTCCGAAGGCTGGCTTGGCTGCTCTCGTTGGCCTGGGGACGCTGCTCTGGTTTGCGGCTCTTTGCTGCGTGGGGCTCACAAAGAAATTGTTGATGAAGCTTTTTCTGCTGGAGCTAAAGCTCATAACACATTTCTCGTCGTTCCCCCCGGGATCAGCAGCGGGAAGCTTCGCTCGTGTGCTGCAGGGTGCTGGCATGGCTTGCACTGGAGCCTGGAACGACGGCGGGGTGGGGATGCACTGCCCAGAGCCAGCCAGCTTCTGATTCAGTAGGAGAAGTTTAATTATTTAATGGTCTTTCCCTTCAAAGACAGAGATACTTGGTGGCTGTTTGGCTCCAGCCTTGCTCCAGTGTGCAGTTTAACTGAATTTGGGAGGGGTGGTGCATCCAGCAGCTCTGGGATGGGTCAGTGCTGGATTTACAGCATTGTCCATGTCATCAGGAGAGGGCTGATCCCCCAGGACAGGTTTCCAGACACTGGGGAGAGTATCAGCAGCTTCTCCTCCCAATTAGCTGAAGATGGGGGGAACAGGGCTTTGTTATGGGTGCCTTGTAGTCCAAACTTTATTTCCTCCCCGTTTCTGATCTCCTAATTAGACTGACCCAGGTGGAAGGGGCACCGTGCTGGGAGGCAGAGAGCAGCCTGTCAGGAGAGATGGGAATTAACAACAGCCAGGGATAAAAGTGCTCTGCAACGCCAACTGAGCAACCCCTTAAATGAGATCACAGTGCTGCTGGGCTGGGGTTCCTTCAGTTTGAGTCTCTATTTATATGATTGTTAGAACACGTGGGTGTTTCAGAGACTCGTGTCTAGGGTTCAGGGGAACTTTCTGTCCTGAACTGGATGGATCCTGCAGGAACTGGGTGGAAATCTGGGCGAAATGCTCTCGCACAAACCCCGTTGGTGTGTCTGGTCTCCAGTGCTGACTAACACAGGATCATCTGCTAACACAGAAGGAATGTGTTTATGCAGTGGTGGAAGGATTTCTGCAAGAAATGGTGACTTTGTCATATTTCTAAGAGCAGTGTTGAGTTTAAGGGACAGCAGGGACAGGGAACACCCCCCAGCAGTGTGTTGTCATCTCTGGAGTTTATGACCAGTCCCGAGAGGTGTAACTGTGTGTTTCCATCTGCCAGGTCGTGTTGACAAGGAAGGGACCGAAGCCGATGAAAAGAAACCCAAGGTAAGCTAAGAAACAAAACCAAGGGTGACACCTGTCCATGTTCCTGGCTCTTCTCCCGCCCTCCTGGCCTGCTGTGGTTCCTCTTAGGAAACCTTCCCAGTATATTCCATTTTTCCGTTTGTTTCCAAGAGTGTTTTTATTTTTTCTTCTGTCCCCCGGGTTTGGATGGTGCAATCCATGGGTTCTTTGAGGGTGAGGAAATGGTTCAAATCTAAATCAAACACGTGGCTCATGGGGTTGGGTGGGAGGTTGGAGAAATCTTTTTCTCAGCCCAGGACTGGAAAGCAGCAGCTGACCTTGGGGCAGACTCAAAACTGCACTGGGGACAAGCATAACTGTGAAAAGAGCAAAACATGTAATTAAAACATTAAATTAAATAATATAGGCCTTGTAGATCATAGAATATCCTGAGTTGGAAGGGATCCACAAGAATCATCAAATCCAGCTCCTGGCTTGCACAGGACAACCCTCAAAAAAGATGCTGTGTTGTATTCTGGGTGAGGAACAGAGTCTAATAATGGGTAAATTCCAGAAGTTTAACAATATCTGTCACACTAGTAATTTGGAGGAGGTTTAGCTCAGCTGGCCATTATCTGGTTAGTGCCTGAGTGGGATAATGGACAAGCTGAGGGGAAATTCAGTGGGTGAAGAGTTAAAGATGAGGAATAGAATTATTTTCTAACACCAGAATTGGTTACTTCTCTGTATACAGCCCTGGCAGTCCCTACCCCACACCCAGCTCTGTATTGCACCTTCTAATCCTATTTAATGTCGCTGATTCCATTTTGTTTCCCTCCCATGCTGATTTTTTTTTTGTTTGGTTTTGTTCCATTTTATTTCGTTTCCATGTCCAAGAAACCCTCACCTTGCCCTGCCAAACTCCCTGGCTCCATCCCCCCCCTCCGACACGCAGCCCCTCCGAAACCTCCCTCCAGCCCTGCCTCTGCCTCCCAACGAGCCCAGCCTGCCAGCACAGGGACACAGCAGCAGACCAGAGCCAAGGTAAGGCAGTGGGCTGTGAGAGAGGCCGGGGGCATTCCTGGGGGCATTCCTGGGGGCATTCCTGGCGTTCCTGGGCGGTGGTGCTGAGCCCTTCCCTGTCCCTGTCCCTGGATGTGCTTCCCCTCCACCTTCCTGGGCAGCCAGGCCTGGCTCCGGGTTTGGTGCTGGAGGAGGCAGCACCCAGAGCACAAAGGGCTCCGGGTTTGGTGCTGGAGGAGGCAGCACCCAGAGCACAAAGGGCTCCGGGTTTGGTGCTGGAGGAAGCAGCCCGAACAG
>VZTG01004119.1:38731-115710 GCA_013397845.1 Melanocharis versteri
GCTGCGGGGACAGCGGGTGCTGGACGCGCCGCCCGGGGTGGGAGAACCTCCCTGGAGAGCAGCAGCGGGCAGGGCTCCAGCCTGGCTCTGGTTTGTCTGAGAGGTTCTGGGTCGGATGCTTGGCCTGGAATTCCTTGCCTGGCTTAGTGCAGCTCAGCTGTCCACGGAGAGCTCGTGGTGTGGGTCTCATGGAGTGGCTGCCGGGGGAATGGCATTCCCTGCTGGTGAATGGTCCCTTCCCTGGTCCCCAGGTAGGGACAGCAGGTTGTGGCCTGCAGCCCTGAGGAGTGGCAGGATCAGGGCTGTGTTTCTGAATCCCACACTGTGCCTGGAACAGTCCTTCCAGCACTGCAGGAGAGGACAGGATGGTCTGTCTCCTCCTTCTGAGGGTCTCAGGCTTGGACCCCATGTGTTTCCAGACATTGAGATTGTGGATCCAGCTCTGTTGGCAAGGTTTTGGGTTGTGTTGTGCCATCAGGAGCTGTCTGGCTACGCAGTGCAGGGTGGCACGGCCAGAACTGGTGGCACTTCTATCCTTTCAACCGCTTTGCACTCCCAGAAAAGTTGTNGGCACTGCCTGGCTCCAGACCCTGCAGAGCCATCACAAACGTTCACAGAGTGCTGTGCATGGCATTTTGTGTGAGCAGGTACCTCGGTGGCTCTGAATGTTCCCCTTTGGCATGGGGGGGAGGCTTTGAGCTGGCTCCTCTGCATCCTCTGAAATGGCAGCCTGCTTTTCCATGGCCTTTACAGGCATTTTCCGCAGTGGCTGGCGATTTACTGGCTTTGTGCCACAAGCCAGGGGGGCTCTGGAGCCTGGGCAGGGCTCTTGGTCATGAGACAGCAGCACATGAGCACAGTGTCCTTTTTGGGGGGGCTCAGCCCTCCTGCCCACTTAGCACAAGACAGGTTTTTCTTCACACCCCCACAAGCCCTGTTCTCCAGGGATTTTAGAAGGAACCCTTGTTTACTGGAAAATAGTTAAATTATTTGCTTGTTCTTTTTAAATCCAGCTTTTACAAGTTGGTTTTTTTCCTCTCTGCTTCTCTGTTTGTTGTTGTTACTGAAGGAGTAAGAACAGCTGAATTTGGGACAGTTCCTTGCTCTTTGCAGGGGAGAACGGCTGCGTGCTCTGTTGGGGATTCTGTAGGACACGAGGCTGCTCTCAGCAGAACGGTTGCAGCTGGAGCAGAGGGGCTGATCCCACACGTTTGATTTTAGGCTGGTCAGAAATGGGTTTGGAGCCTGCGCTCTGTGCAGATTCCAGACCCCCAGCCCCGGGAAGCAGAGGAACGCGGGGCACACGCACCGGGAGCAGCCAGGCCACGTCTGCCGGTGCTCCTGCATGGGATGAGCACTTCTGTTGTGGCTGGATCACCGAGTGCTGCTCTGGCAAAGCCTGGTCTGGCAGAGCTGGGTCCTGATTTGTGGGATTAGTTGATGTGAAGTTGGAAAATCCTGCTGGAGGCACGCGCCAGCCGTGGTGCTTCTCATGCTGGAGAGCCAGGGCGTAGCAGGGAGCTCTCCCGGCAGGAGCGGCCGGGTTGGAATGCTGGGGTGGAGGCCAGGTGCCTGCTCAGCTCCGGGGATGGTGCCACCAGGAGTGTCTGTGCCAGGGATGTGACACTGCTGCGGGCTCTCGTGGTCCCTCTCGCAGGGCTGTGCTTCACACGGGCTCAGAGCTGCGGGTCGTTACCTGCATTTACACCTGCGGGGGTTGTAAAGCCACTCCAGGGCGTGTGGGGAAGGAGCAGGGCTTGTCTTCACCCGCGGGCTGTCTGGAAGAGCTGCTCCGATGCCTGAGGTCGCTCCAGCGCAGCTCCCCACACAACCAATGGGGAAAACAAGCCCTGGGTGGAACCAGCTTCATTAGCACAGAAATCAGCGTGCAGAGGGAAGGCTTTGGGGCTGGAGGGTGTGGCTGGCAGGGCAGGTGAGGCCCCAGAGCTTCCCGGGAGCTGGGAATGTGCCCCAGAGCTGGGATGGGGCTGCATCCCTGGGATGGGGCCTGGTGGGACTTAACCCCCCCTGCCGCTTTCTCTTGGTAGCTGTGGAGGGAGCGTGAGCCCCGTGCAGAGCAGGGCTCGGTGTCCTCTCCCAGTGCTGGACACGCAGCTCCTGCTCCCCAGCCCGGCCTGTGGCACCTGTTTGCCCAAGGCCAGGTGTGCCTGGCCCAGGAGGGGACTGTGGTGCCTGGCACAGGAGCTGGAGCTGGAGCTGGGCAGGCATTTTTCTCTCAGCTCCATCCCTCCTCCTTCCACTGCTCTGCAGAAGCTGAGCCTCCCAGCCCTGGTGGAGCCTCCCAGCCCTGGTGGAGCCTCCCAGCCCTGGTGCCTCTCAGCCCTGGTGCCTCTCAGCGCTGCCTTCCAGCGGTTTGCTGCCCAGCGAGTTCCCCGCTTTGTTCAGTGGAAGGATCCAGGCTGAGCTGGCTTTTTGGCTGGTGTTTGTGGCCTGGGACCCAGGGCTGCATCGCTGCCCAGGCCTGCCCAGTCTTGAGCTATAACCTGCCCACCCCCATCTTCACTTTCCAGCCCAGGAGCAGACAAATCTGTGCAGCAAGCCAGAGATTTTCCTTTTCGCTGCTGGCACTGGAAGGCAGGTTCCTGGTTTTAGGGATATAACACATGGTCAAGCTGCAGATGGTCATGTTGTTTCTCACGCTCTTTTCTGGCTACTAAAGGTGCAGATAATTAATAAGAAGCTGGACTTTAGCAGCGTTCAATCCAGGTGTGGCTCAAAGGATAATATCAAACACATCCCGGGCGGAGGCAGTGTGAGTACCTTCACACTTTCAATGCTCTATAATAGTTCTTATTATAAGTGGCATGTTGTGTACACTAAATTGCCAATGCTATCTGCAGCGACCCTGCCATCAGATAGCTATTGGTGACGTGCAATGACTCTTTTCTGGCTACCAAAGGTGCAGATAATTAATAAGAAGCTGGACTTTAGCAGCGTTCAATCCAGGTGTGGCTCAAAGGATAATATCAAACACATCCCGGGCGGAGGCAGTGTGAGTACCTTCACACTTTGAATGCACTGTAATAATCCTGATTTTAGTGGCATGTTGTTACACTAATCACCAATGCTATCTGCAGCCACCCTGCTGTCACATAGCCATTGGGGACGTGCTGTCATTTAACCCCATTAACCCAAAAGATGAACCCTAACAAGTCCTGGACATGCCTGACATGGACAGAACTAACTGCCCCGTGTCCGAACTACGTCTGTAACCAAACATCCCAGTAACTCCAGGGTTTTGCACTACCTGGAAGGCTGAAAGCCTCCTTTGTCTGCGGGATGGGGCCTCTGGCACACAGCGATGCAGGAGATGGGTAGATTGATGAGCAGACCCAGTCCTCGCTGCTTAATGTGCTGCCAAATTGGACACGATCCTGCCCAACATGTGAACATGCCCATTCCCATCAGGCAAGTATGATCCATGCAAATACTAAGTTTCTCCTTGCTAACGAATGTGTCCGGCAGCGCCCACAGAGGCTGAGCCTAAAGTGTTGTTGAGTTAATTGATTTGAACGCTGGCATTTCCAGCTGTTCCCACATAAATACCAGACTCAGCTTTCAGTTACTGTGCCAGAAACCTGGAGAAACTCCACAGAGGTTGGTGGTTTTACAGTTGGAGACAGTTTGGGTCCAGGCAAGGTGCTGGACCGAGGAAAGCACATCCCTGAGACCCCAGGCAGTGTGACTGGGGTTTGTGGGGGCCTGGTCTGAGATGTTCCTCGTGGATTTTCTTTTGGCTGTTTTTGATCTCTGTGGACACCCTCCCTGAGAAACTGAGCCTTGCAGAAGGCTTGGCAGGTGAACACAGGGACACAGCTGGGTTTGCAGCCTTTGGCTTGAATTTGGTGTCCCTCTGCAGTTATTTCACAGGCCAGAGGAGCTGCTCTGCAGAGCTCAGAGCCCTGTGAAGCAGTTCTGTGATTGTTCCTCTTCCTCATTCTGGGGTCCTGCCCTGCCTGGGCTGCCCAGGGTGTGGTGGAGCAGGAGCTGGTGTTGGCCACGACCCCCGTGCTGTGGCTGGTGATGAGCTCGTCCCTTCCTCCACAGACAGCTCACACCGTGGCTGTTTGCAGCTGCAGTCGGTTAAGAATTACCTGGATTTTCGTCTGGGGGTTGTGATCCCTCCTCAGGCCCTGCCAGACCCGAAAACCCCGTGACCCCTGCGTGGCTGCAGCAGCTCTGGGAGCTCTGGGAGCAAAGCCTGGCAGGGCAGGGTGGCTGCACAGGCTGTCCTGGGGCTGGGCCCTGAGCTCCCTTGGCAGAGGGGCAACAAGAGACCCCCGGGCTTCGATGGCCCTTGGTGGGACTTAACCCCCCCTGCCCAGCCATCGCTGCTTCCAGAGGGAACTCCCTGGGGTTGGCACCTGCATTTTTAAGCCCATGGGTGCTCTGAGCAGGGGATGCCTTAGGCAAAAGTTGGTCTCGGCACTGCTGATGCTGAGGGGTGGGATCCCCAGGTCTCTGGCACTGGTTTCCCAGGCAAACAACTCTGTTCCCCTTTTCCTTTCTTGCTAAAATGGGGAGGATCCTTCTCTGCTCCCCAGCAGGATGGGAAGGGATGACGGAGTCCTGTCTGTCAGAAAAGGGGCTGGAATGAGAGCAGAAAGTTCCAATTGCTGATTGCTTGCTCTGGAAACGGGAGGACTTTCAGTCCCAGGTCTCAGTGGTGCCTGAATTGCTCATAGACCCTTCAGGGTCACAGCTGGGATTAGAAAGGCACCAGCTGCCCTTTTTGGGTCTGTTTCCTACCTTCCACCCAAATCTTCTCCTGCCCAGTGCATTAAAGGTGTGACCTTTCCCAGCGCTGTCTCCACGTCTGTGTCCACGCTGTACTCCTGGGCCCTGAGGGGTTGCTTTTCTCCCTCTGTCTCCTGTCAAATGTGCCTTTTGGTCTGCGTGAGCATCGGAGACAAGGCAGGGCTCTGTGCCTGGGGCTGAGCCCCTGTTCCTCCTGTTCCGGGCTCCTTGGTGGGGTGAGGGCTGTTCCTCAGGGCTGAGGCACTCACTGAGGGCGATGGGCCAAGGTTGGAACCGAAGCATGCACCTTCCCCTGGGGCTTTTGGGTCAGCCCTAGGTGCAGAGGCTGCAGTGGGTCCTTGGTGCCGGCCCAGGGCTGCTGGAGGAGTCAGCTCCTCTGCACAGCTCCCTTTGGTGCTGGCACATCCTTCTGGGATTGGTGAGAGCATCACAGCCGCTGCGGTGCCTGGGGGAAACACGGAGAGCAGCAGATGCTCCCCAGGAAATCCAGGCTGTCCCCGGAGGCAGGAGCAGCCTCGGGGTGTGGATGATGCCATTTCTCCTGCACAGCCCCACTGACCCCAGCAGCAGCTGCCCCACACCGGGCTCCAGGGACACTCGTGGGGTTCTGGGGATGTTTTCTCCCCCTTGTCTCCTGCTCCTGCCGTAGCTGCCGTGTGTTTGTGGCCCGAGGGCCCTCCCCGGTGTGTGGCTGCTCCCGTGGCCCTGCAGAGCCCCCGCTGGTGTCCCTGTGTGTGTCCCGTGTCCCGTGTCCCGTGTCCGTGCGCCGGCCCCACGCGGTCTGGGGACGGGGGGGATCCGTGCCATTGCTGGAGCCCACGTTCAGAGACGTCTGGGGCAAAACACATCAAAACAGAGCTTAAATATCACGAAATGCTGTTGTGGTTCAATATTTTACACTGCCATTTTAATTTCTATGATGTGAACTCCAGATATTTAGACTTTGCTTTGCTTTTTTTTTTTTTTTTTTAAACCCTTATTTCCGTTACAGCATTTTTCAGAAATGCATATTTTGGTCACTCTTTTGAAAGTTCTGTGCACATTGATCATTTCTGTTCTTTCAGTTTTTGTGGACATAAGCTTTATGTTTTACACCAGAAAAGGTATTTATTTTTTACGTTTTCTCTCTGGTATATCTCCTCCTTTTGGATGATGTGTATGCAAATCTTAATTAATTACCACTCCACTTTCTCTCTCACTCGAGCACTTTAAAATTGCCTCTACTCTCCCCTCTGTGGAGAGGTGATGTCGTGCATGCTGACATGTTAAGAGGCTACTGCACACGGGCATTAATGATCTCCCATTTCTGATGACAGTTTCTTGGTGTCATTAATCCTCCTGGGGTTGGAGCTGTCCTTTCCCTCCAGCGCAGCTCAGGTGCCGCTGTGTGTTGTGCTCCCCCTCCCCAGCTGCCCGTGCTGGCCACCAGCTCATCCCCTTCTCCTCTCTCCTGCGGGCAGGTGCAAATCGTTTACAAGCCAGTGGACCTGAGCCATGTGACATCCAAATGTGGTTCCCTGGGCAACATCCACCACAAACCAGGTACCCCTGGGGCTGTGGAGAGGGGCAGAGGGCTGGGGAAGGGCAGGGGGTGAGGGGAGGCAGTGGCTGGAGCATCCCGGTGAGCCCTGGAGTGCTGGGTGCTGTTCCCAGCTCCTGACCCACCTCTCACTCTTCTCTTGCAGGTGGTGGCCAGGTGGAGGTGAAATCTGAGAAACTGGACTTCAAAGATAAAGTGCAGTCGAAAATCGGGTCCCTAGATAACATCAGCCACGTCCCTGGAGGAGGCAATAAAAAGGTGAAGGGGCCCCGGGGGCAGGGGACACCCTGTGAGCCTGAGGGGGTCTGGCCCTGGGCGGGGGACACGCGCTGAGCAGAGCCCTGGCACTGCTGCCAGGATGCCTCCGTGTCCAAGCGGGTGTGAGTGGCAGGGACAGCCTCTCCTGTGGCTTCCTGCTCTTTCTGCTGCCTCTGAAGTTTGTGTTTGTGTCTCAAACCCTCCCACAAAGAAGTGTCACCCTCAGCACGTCCTGTGCCGTGTTGCTGCTGTGACACAGAGCTGGCAGCTGGGGAGCTGCAGAGGTCTTGGATCCCCAGTGAAAGTGGAGCATTAAAGGCTCAGCTTTATTTAGCACAGGTGACTTTGCAACAAACTGGCCCTTCAGAAGGTGATTTCTCCTTCCTGACCGAGGGCTCTGTGAAGGGAGGGGAGTGTTTGGGGGGATTTAAATTGAAAGACAAAAGGCACTCGGGGCAGGGAAGCACTGAACTTGGGCTGAGCTGTTCCCACTGAGGCTTTGATGGTGACTTCAGTGAGTCTTAGCCAAGTAAAACAGCCCCACAGCTGGGCTTCAAGGCCACCAGGTCCCCAGCAGGCAGGGGGGTGAGGACATCAGGTAAGCACAGAGCTGAGACTCCAGCCTGGCCACACGCAGGGTTCAGCTTCCCCAGGGAAAAGCGGTTTTTATCTTGCTTGTTTTTGCAGCACTTTTGTCTCAATGGGAGGGGAAGGTTCTGTTTCAGCTCCTGTATTTTGGCACTTTGTTCTCGGCCACGTGTTCTCTGTGCAGCTCCAGCTCTCACCTCCAGCTGGCCTCTGACTGCGGGACCGCTTGACTTCCTTACCCTTCTCTCTGCCGTGCATCAGCCTCCCCTGTGCTTCACTGAGCCCTTTGCCCTCGGTTCTGTGACTCCAGTGATGACTCTGTCACATCCTGGCACATTCACTGGGCCATAGTTTGAAGAACTTGCCCTTTGCAGGGGAGTTTCTCTGCAGGGCTGTGACCCAGCGGTGGCATCACCACCGCAGCCTTCCAGCCTGGCAGCCACCCCTCCCCTGCCTAAACCCACACCTGCAGGAAGTTGCAGGTGTAGCTGAGTCCAGGTGCAGCTCTGCTGCCCCTTTCCCGTGTCCCCAAGCCCCCTCCTTGCTCTGTGACACACAGATCCACTTTTGGACTGGCAGGCCACAGCTCTTCAGGCTGAACTCTGGTTCCTGTGCCAGGTCTGCTGTGGGGAGCCGGGTGCTCCGTGCTCTGCCCAAGTCCCTGTGCTCTTCCTTGCTGTTCCTGGGGAGTTTTCCTCCCTGGCTCCAAAGGCAGCCACTCTTCTTTCTATGAGTCAGTGAATGGCCCTGTTTTTCAGATCTTTTTCTCCCCAGTTTTCTTTTTCTTTTCTATATTTTTTGTCTTTTTCCTTCTGGTTGACATTTCTTGGATCATGGTTTTTGTCGCTGATGCATTTTTTGCCCCCCACTGCCCTGGGCGGGTTTCTTCACCTGTAGAGAGAGAAAGGCAAGGAAGACAAGACCCGGACCCCGAGCCCAGACCCCGCTGGGCTCCAGGCCCTGGTGCTGGAGCCACTCACCCCCACGGAGAGCCAGCCCCCTGCCTTGCACTCGGCTGGGGAGGGCACCTGTAAGTAGCAAAGCAGATCCAGTTCACTGGGAGAGGGGTTTGGCTCCTGGGAGCAGCTCTGTGGGCTAAGGGGAAGCTTCGTGTTCCATGTCCCCCCATAATCTCTGCCAGGGCAGTGCGAACAGCCCAGGTTGTGCCCTCTGCGTTCTGGGACCCAGGACCTGGCCTGGGGAGGATTTGGCAGCATCCAGATGCTCAGGCCCTGCTGTCCCCTCTGGTGCCTGGGCTGTGCCCGAGGACTGAGGCACTGGGGGCACTGGTTCACTGCTCTGAGCTGTGCTCCCACCTCTCAGCGTGCNCGGCGCCGAAATTGTCTACAAGTCCCCCACCATCTCCGGAGATGCCTCCCCGCGCCGCCTTAGCAACGTCTCCTCCACCGGCAGCATCAACCTGGTGGACTCCCCCCAGCTGGCCACGCTAGCCGACGAGGTGTCCGCCTCGCTGGCCAAGCAGGGCTTGTGATCGCGGCACGGCGGCCACCAGGAGAGAAGACAAAGAAAGGAAACAAAAAAGAAAAGAAACAAAAATAATAATCTGGCCTTCTTCCTCTGTTCCTTTTACAGCTGCTTCCCCGTCCCTAACTGGTTAATGATTTAACCTGCTTTTACTGTTCATTCAGCTCTAGCTCCAGGACTTCAAAATCAGTGACACTATGAGGTACAAAACCTCCTCTCCCCCTGCTCCTCGGAGCGCACAGCCCGTCCCCGTCCCCGCACTGCCCCGGCTCCTGCCGCGTCCCTCGCTGTCCCAGCCCTGCCTGGGGCCACCCGGGAAGGCGGGGAGGGGGTCCGAGGGGCGGCCACAGCACGACGCTGACCCGAGCACCCCGCACCAGCACAGGGCAGCGGGTGGCCCTCCCGGGAAGGGGCTGTGACCTTGCCCAGCTCGTGCCCTGCCGCTGGCCGGGCTGGCCCGCGGGCCGGACGCGTCCTGGGTGCGCAGCCAGGGCTGCCAGGAGGTGCCCTCCCTCCCCGCGTTAAATTTGCCTGCTTATTTGGAAGAAACCTTTTGTTTTTATTTCCGAAAGCCGAGATGTGTATGAAGATAACGGCCAGGTACCCCCTAACCCGCTCTCAGCTCCGGCAGCTGGAGTTCAGGCGACGCCGGGTGCCCGCTCCGAGGGGCCCCGGGCGGCCGTTCCCCTCTCCGTGGCTGTGCTGGAACCGCTGAGTGGATGAGTAGAGGCTTTTCCCCATTCCTTTGGCAGCCCCTCGTGTCGTAGAGTAGATTTGTCTGTATATGCTTGGACCGTGCCAGGGTGATTGTTTTCATAAACGAGCATGTGTTTAAAAAATAAATGCTGTAAGTAGTTTTGAGCTGCCCCGCGCCGGCTCTGCCGCAGCCCAGCCGGGGCTCGGGGGCTCCGGGCCGAGCCCGGCCCCGCATGTCTGCCGGGGGGGCCCCGGGAGCTCGGATGAGGGGCACTCACAGCTCCAGGGCTGGGATGGCTCCTGGATTTGGGTGCAGCTTGTGACATTCTTGGGTTGTTCTTTTTCTTTCCCTGCAAGGTCAGCTCAGCGATGGCGGAGGTGGCAGCTCCATGGCTCTGCTGTGCCGGTGGCAGCGGTGAGACCCCGGGAGGACGCGGGGGAGGCGCGAGGGAGGCGGCAGCAGCTCCCCCAGCCCGGGGCCAGCGGCTGCTCCCTGGCACTGAACCCCCTGTCCGGGCGCTCCCTGGGCTTCGGGTGGCAGCGCCTCGCCCCTCGCAGCACTGACCACCCCGGCACCGCTCAGGGACAGGAGCCAGTCCAGTTCTTTCTTTGGCTGCTTTTGTTCCTGTGGCTCCCTGGGGAGCACGAGGGGGTCCCGTGGCTGTCCCCGCCTGCCCCTTCCCTCTACAACCAAAGAGGCCGAGATGCCACCAGTGCAGCTCCGCGCACCCTGTCTCCCCCAGAGGCCCCAGCCGAGCTCTGGGGGTGCAGCTGGGGGTGGGAGGGCAGAGGGGGCCCGGTGGGGCCGCAGCCCCTGCACCCCCAGGCTGTGCCGCGGGGAAAGCCGTGCTTTCCCAGCAAGGCCTGGAATCCTGGTCTGACAGGGCTGGCGGGGGGGTCAGGGCCCCTGGTTGTCCTTGGGGTGGCGGCTGGGTGCCACCAAGGCTGTCAGAGCAGCTGTTCCTGGGCAGAGCAGCAATTCCTCCCAGGACAGGACCTGCTCCCATCCTGCGGGAGCTGTGACCCCGCTGTCACCCCCTGTCCCTGTGGGGCTGGGCTGCCGCAGGCCTGGCTGTGGATGGGGATGGTTTGGGGGGTCCAACCCTTCTCTCTGCAGCCCCAGGAGCTGCTTTATTGCTGGGGAGAGGCTGGTCCAGCACCACCACCACGTCCAGCTTGTCACTCACTCCGTTCACTTGACTCCATGATTGTAAGACTCTGTGCTCCGTCCCCGACTCTGTAGCGCTGTAGGAGCCGCCGCGGTTTTTGTCCTCTGTAGAACGAGCAAGTGGGAGACCCCTGAAAGCGTCACCTCTTTACCCCTTTCGGGCTGCAGGACAGGGTCGCTGAGCTCGCCCGTCCTGTGCCACCCCTGTCCCCTCCGTGCAGCCCCCGAGGGACAGCAGCACCCAGGGCTGGCCGTGCTCTGTGTGCGCCGAGCTCCAGTGAGCAGCCCCTTCCTGCTGTGAGTGTCCTCAGCCCCACCTGCCGTCCCCCCCGGGGGCTGTGGGGTGCCAGGACAGCCCTTTACATCCACCGTGTCACCCGCTGTCCCCTCCAGCAGCCCGAGCCACGTCCCCAGCCCCAACCCTGTGTTCAGACCCAGGCCTGAGGGTCCCCGTGAGCAGCCAGACAACCTGACCCCAGCTTTTCCTTTACTCCACACACATCTTGGGTCTGAAAAGGGTTAAAACCGGCACTGAATAAAAAAAAAAACAATACCGTATTTCTGCACTCCAAAAGATTCTGCGTGTCAGCGAAGGTCGGTGCCAGCCTGTGTGGGGTTGGCAGCCCCGCGCCCCCCGCGCTGCGCCGGCGAGGGGAGGGAAGGTTTGATCTCAGTGTATCATTCTAGCTTAGCTTCTGTCTGTGGGTGTCCATAGTGTATCGTGTGTTTAACAACTGGTTTACACTGTTGCCGTAAAAGTGAATTTGGAAATAAAGTCATTACTATGATAATAATTGGCATCTCCTTTGCGTGGGGGCACGTGGGGTGGGGGGTCCATCCACAGGATCAGCAACTGGCTCTCAGCTTTTCCTCTACTTTTTAAACACCAGCTGCCACACTTCTTCCTGGGGCACAGAGGGGTGCAGGAGGGGTGACCCTGCCCGGTGGAGCCAGGAAACACAAGAGTCCCAGGATAAGAACCAGCAGCACCCAGTTAACCCCAGAAACGTAAAATAACCCCCAGCCCGGGGGTTCCTCCTCTTGCTGACAGTAACTGCTGGAAAATAACATCACAGAGGAAAAAGGAGGCCACTAAAACGCAGGAGGGAAGCAGTTGATCTCAGCGCACTGAAGGGCCCTGTCCCAGCCCAGCGTTTCACACTCATCAAATGGAATATTACGTTTTAATTTTTTTTTTAATATTTTCTTCTTTTTTTTTTTTTTATAAGCACATTTGTGCTTTGCCAACAGAATCAAGACATTAACAAAGATCAGCTTCTCGGAAGAAAAGCATTTCTATATAACAAGGACATTACACAGCTCAAAGCAGGAAAAGAAAATATTTACAAAATACAAGGTGGTTTTTTTTTGTGTGTGGTTTTTATAATGCTAAAAGGGTTATTCAGAATTTTCAACCTTATAAATAGAAAAGCACTTCTGCAGAGGGATATGGTAGCGCCGTTGTTTGTTGGGTTTTTGTTTTAAAGAAACAATGACGGATCCTTTAAACTAGAACAGAACCAAAACCACGAGATCATGTTGAAAATTGTGAAAACCCCGACCATGAAGCAGTTCAGCGACTATTTCTTTACGATTACAAAATGGAAAAAAAAAAAGTCCTCTGTATTTTTTTTTCCGTTTTTTTTTGGTGATGTGATTATACATAAGACAGGCACAATGCTAGCAACAGGACAGGGCCCAGGAGCCACACCGTCGGGACCGAAGCGTGACGGATGGGGACGGTGCGCGGGGTCCGGGATCACTGCGGGTGCGGAACCGGGCGGGAGGGGACGGGGAGGAACAACAAACTGGGCTTCAAACTCAAATACCTGTCAGGAGGGGGCACCTCGGGCACCCCGGAAATGAAACGGAACCGACACCGGTGCTGGGACGGTGCGGGAGTGGAGCGAAGCTGCGGTGACCCCACGCGGGATGGGGATGACCCTGATCCCCCAGGAGCCGCCTCCTGCCTCCACCCCTCCTCTCTGATCTCCCCTGGTCTGACTCAAACCCACCTGCGGGACCCCGGGCCCTGGCCCGGCGCCTGCCCCGACTGCCCAACCCCACAGAGGGCAGAGCTCCAGCACCAGCCACAGCCCAGCTCCAGCTGGAGCAGCCTCACCCCAAAGGGCATCCGAGTGCCCCGGGAATTCTGCTCCTGCCCAAAGCGCCAGGGCCTCTTCCCCTCCCTGCCCTCGAAACACGCAGGGTGTGCACAAGGTGCTCCCCAGCTCCCGCTCCTCCCGCGCCGAGCTGATCGTGGAGCAGCCACGAGGTCCCTCCTTTCCCCCTGCTGGGAATGCAGCCACAGCCACGGCTGCTCCAAACCAGGGGAGAAGGAAGGGGGAGGCGTCCCCAGGGGCAGAGCGGGGATCAGGGAGGGACAGAATCCCCCCTTGGGATACCTGGAACTACAACCTGGGGCAGGAAAACGCAGGAGGGTGGAAGTGCAGGTGGACACTCTGCAGGTGAGGACAGCCAGACAGTGAAGGTTGCAATCCCAAGACATCACTTTTCACCACTAATTTCACTCCACTAAAACCTTTCAGGGAGGGGGGGGAGCAGGTTAAGAGAAAACGACACCCTTTTGTTGGGAAAAACTATCCCCGAAATCTGCTAGTCAGCTAAATCCTGTGCTCTAGTTTTATACACCTAAAGGAGGGAGGAAAGGGGAGGGGGTCTGGTGGGCTGCTCCCCTCCCGAGGCTTCACTCCGCTGGGAGGAATCTGGGGGCTCATTCATGTGACGAGGAAACATGGAGAAGGAAAAAAAAAAGAAAAAAAAAAAAAAAACAAAGAAAAAAAAGAAAACAAAAAACAGTTTCTAAACTCCTTAAATTCACTAAAAACTGTGAAAATTCCCGGCAGGATGTTTGAATATCAAACGCAGATTTTGGAAGCTTTAATGCCAAGAGTTAGTTCTGTGTGTTGGTTTGCTCATGTCTCCCCGTGTGTCTCTATCTGTGCGCTGGCCGCAGGACTGCGGGGCAGGAGGAGAAGGAGAAGGTGGAGGAAGAGGAGGAGGAAGAGGAGGAAGAGGAGGAGGAGGGAGGGGCCAGCGGGGTTCGGCTCTTGAGGCTGGCCAGGCTGGGCGAAGCTGAAGTGCCATCGCATTCCCGGGAGGATTTACTGCCCGACGTGCGGCGGGTGCAGCGCGACAACCGGTCCTGGGCGTCGGCTTGGTCCTCGCACTCCGTCCGGGGGTCGTAGGAGAGCGGGAAGGTGCGTCGCTCCCAGGGCTGCACGGCCTGGGGGAAGAGAACAGAGTCACGGAAAATCCCTGGAAAAGCCTTCTGTCCCGGCTCCTTGCACAGATCTGGGGGTCAGAGCCGCTCTCGGTGCAGAGCCCCAGCCTCGGGAACAGCGCCCGGGAAGCTGCAGCAGATGTGGGGAGGACACGGCAGCTCCAAACGGAGCCAGCTGCTGCAAACGCTTCCCCCTGCCCGTGATCCCACCTGGCCCAGCGCTGGCACTGCCCACACGCAGGCTCCGAGCTGCCTTCCCACACCTGGGTCACCCATGGTGCTGCACCGCCCCGGCCGCAGCCAGAACCCACCTGCTCGTCCAGGCCGGCCTCGGGCGTGGAGCAACGCGTGTCCTCGCTGGACAGGAGCCGCAGGGAGTCCCGGGACAGGGGGGTCAGGGGGGCACAGAGCAGTTCGGGGCTGATGGGGCTGCGTGGTGAGTGGGTGTGGGACAGCTCCAAGTGGGAGTGGTAGTTGCCCACCTCAGGGGATGCTGGCTGGGGAGTAGAGGGGTTCCCCAGCTGGGGGGTTGTCCGTCCGTCTGTCGATCTGTAGGACCTGAGACAGGAGCAGGTTTGAGAGCCCAGCCATGCTCCCCCACTGCTGCCTGATCCCACCCCAGGATCCTTTTGCCCTGATGGGAACACGAGCAGGGAATGCCACAGCCCAGAGACAAAACTGACCCAGGCCCATCTCTGTTCCATCTCCTGTCTGGACGCATCACTGATGCTGCTCTCCTGAGGTTCTGTGTCCCACACACAGAGCACAGCAGCAGCTCAGGGACCGAGTGCAGAGAATCAGCAATGCTGGAAATGCAGCCATTTCAGCAGTTGGGAGCGGGAGGAGCACAGTGAAACCCTGAGACCTCAGACTTCAACCAAGAATTACAGAAGTCTGAGCCCCAACACAGAATTCAGATAAAAATCCACAGGCTACAAGCAGAGAAACGTAACTTGCTTCTGAAAACCCTGTGCAATTCTCCAAGATGAACTGCAACAGCAAAACATCCTACTCTCCAGGAGCACTGGGAATTGCAGCTGCAGAGGAAGCAGCAGCAGCAGCAGCACGAGTGGCGTTTGACAAAGGCCACGTTTGCACCTGCAGCAGTTCCTGCAGGAACCCACAATCACAGGCACCGACCGGGCGGAACCGAAACCAGAACAGCACCAAGTGCAGCGCCAGAGCTGCAGCTCAGCAGCGCCTCTGCCCCAGAACAAAGTGACTCCAGGCAACCAAACCCTCGGCAATGGAACTGAGAAGAGCAAATCTCTTCTTGTGCAGGTTTATGATGAGCTCAACAGCTGGAAACAGTGGGCTGTTTTAGACACCCACTCACAAAGACACGGCAGAAAGGGAATTGAGTGTCCAGTGACAGTGTCCCTGATCCTGCAGGAACGATGCCATCGCAGCCCCTGAGCCTTCCCCTGGGATCCCGGGCTGGCACAGCATCTCCCACACTTCGGGAGCAGTAGAAGTGCCTGAGAAAGCAGATGGTGCAGGAGCTGCCTGCAGCCAAACTGGGCTGTAGCTTCACCCCCACCTAAGCAAGACCGTGCCCCACTCCCACACAAGCTCCTCAAGCTGGATGGGGCCGAATTCTCCAACACCAGCACCAGCTTTCAACCATTTTTATGAATCACCAGCTGCTGCCAGGAGCAGCCCAGGGCTGGGAGCGGGGCCCCGTGGGCAGGGCTGTACCTGCTGCCCCGGCGCTGCGGGGGGACGCTCGTGCTCCAGAGCCACCGCGCCCGCTCCATCTCCTCACACTTCCCGTGCCGAGCAGCGAAGGCCGAATCTGACAAGTCTTCAACCTGGAAAGGGAAGGGCAGAGGGCTTGGTCAGAGTTCTCTTCTATTAAACAACCACCTCTGTGCAGTTTGGCCAGCACTAGTCACAGGGAGAATTTTAATGTTTATCACTGAATTGGAGAATGTCCTGAGTTGGAAAGGACCCACAGGGACCATCCAGTCCAACTCCTGGTCCTGCACAGACACCCTAACAGTCCCACCCTGTGCCTGAGAGCACTGTCCAAATGCTCCTGGAGCTCGGGCAGCCCTTAAAGAAACCAACACCAGCTGCTGGCTCCCTGCTGAGGTCCCTGCCTCTGTTCCCTCCATGGACACTGTTCAGTCACCAGCAGCCCTGTGCCACATTAACTGGGAAATAAAACCCTTCTTACCTCCTCGTTTTCCTCCTCAGAGTTGGCTTTCAAAGCACTGATATCAACTTCACGCCAGCTGCAACACAACCACCACAGGCATCACTCAGGGCACAGCCAGAACCAGCTGCACATCCCACCCTACCCAACACTGGCTTTTGAGAAAGGGAAATTCCACCCTGCCACGAGGAGCAACACACTTAGGCTCAGTTTAAAGTACCAGACCTCCTCGGTGGCCCGGCAGCATAGCTGAAGCTTCCCAAGGGCAGAGGAAGCACAGCAGAGGCTGCAGCATTTCTTCCTCTTCCTCCCCCAGGGCTCCCTCCTGCCTTGCCCTGCCCTGAAATGGACCAGGGAAGAGCACAGACAACCAGGAGGAAGACAGAGGGAAGCTGGGAAGAGGCAGAACTGCAAGGTTAACCCAGCCCAGTCACCTGCAGAGCTGGGAAACCACCAGGACCTTTGGCTTAGTAGCAGGACAAGGAGACAACTGGGACTGACTTTAAATTGAGCAGAGACTGAGCTGGGCAGTTGGCTTTGATGGCCAAGAGACTCTCAGAGAAAATACCCCCTAACTTAGCCAGTCTCCAGCAATGGTACAATCAGTTTTCCAACCTTTCCCTCATTCCCAAGGAAGAAGCAGAGCCCTCTGCTTTCCTGCTGGGGCAGTACCTGGGGGTGAGGATCTCCTTGTACTGCAGCTTCTCCACGCGGGTCGTGGCAGCCACGGACATGGGGATGACGATGTTGTTTATGTCAAAGGAGCTCTCGCCCCTCCTCCTCCTCGGCTGCTGCAACAGGAAGAACCACGTGAGACAGGGATGTGGGGTCTGGCATGTGGGAAAGTCATCGGTGGAAGTCATTGATGGAAAGAAGACAAATGGCCTTGTCTGACCTACGGACACTTCAGAACCAACATCAGTTTGCATCAGACTAGAGTTCCCCTACTGCTTGCTCCAAGTCCTCCTCCCAACCCCAAATCTACTGCCCCAGCAGCAAGGAAACCCAAATTCCATGGTGTGGCTGCCCAGAGTGAGGATTGACCCTTTGGCTGGAGAGCACACACAGACCCGCAGCTGCCTGGGATGCTTGAACACAGGAGCTCCACCCCTGAGCCCAGAGCGTGGAGCCCAGGGCCTGGAATCCTCTTGCTTGGGGGAGGGGAACCTCTTCATCTTGCATTTCCGAATGAGCTCGTGAAAACGCAGCAGGAAAAGCAGCAAGAGAAAACCACGGTGGATGTGTGAAGCCAAGGAAAGGCCTCCTCGAGGTGCCAGAGCTGCTGAGATGAGCTGTCCTCCTCCAAAATACCAAGCACACTCAAGCTGAACCACCACTGGGTTCTTCTGACACCCTGATGTCACAGCTGGTGATGGAACAACTGAATTCTGCAGTGCAGGAACCCAGTGGGGACCCAGAGCCCCACAGCAACAAGCTCGGAGCAGGGGGCTCAAGGAGTCCTGCTGTGCTGTGCCTGGGTCACAGCCAGCTCAGGCTCTGGCACTAACTACCAAATGGGGTGGCCAGACAGAAGCCAAATTCTTCACTGGGACACCTGTGAGCTCAGCAGAACTCATTCCTTCACTGAAGGGCTTCTGCTGATGTGGGCCTGGGAGGATGATGGTGTCTGGTGGAGGAGCTGTGCCATCGCTCTGTCCCGGAGCACAGTGGGAGGCAGTTTGGGTTCTGCTCACTCACACGGCTCATAAAGGTCCCACATCCTGCCACCCCCAAGCATTTTGGGAGCCTGAGTGTGTCTCAGAAGATGGTGTGAGCTCAGTGACTGCTGGAGCCTGTGTACAGGTGGAAGATCTCCCCCACCACCGCTGCGCCCTGGCCCTGTGACCCCAAGCCCAATTACAGCCCAGCGCCACCGAGGCCAGGAGGGGAGCTGTGCCAGTGGCAGCAGCACTGCTGGGGCTCAGCTCTTCTCCTGGCAGCCCCACACAGCTTCAGAAACCAAAGCCTGGATGTGGAGCAAAGCCAAGGGACAGCTGGGAACGGGAACATTCATCAGCAGTTGCTGGGCTGATGGTGAACCTGGAATTGCAGCTGCCTGGCTCTGCACAGCCAACATATCCAACATGCACCCAACCAACAGGTCCAGCATGGCCAGAGAAACACTGAGCACTCCCCAGCCCAAAACCAGCTCAACAGCTGAGCCCCATGATGGAGCTGAGCCCAGAACCCCTCCAGAAGGCAGCAGATACTCACGGCGGTGCCCGAGGTGCCCTGGGAAGTGGAGCTGGCGGGAGCAGAGCCCTCGGAGGAGGTGGAGAGCTGCCGAGCTATGGGGCTGTGAGGGGTGGGGGTCACAGCTGCTGACAGGTAGCTCGGGCCGCCGACGTCCGTGTGATGCTTCAACACTGCACGGGGAGGGGGGAGAAAATGAACAACAACGTTAGCAAAAAATCCCAACCCACCCAAGGGGGTGGAGGTGGAGAGGGAAGGACCATGTGCACCAGAAACGGCCAGTGCTGAGGAGCACTTTGCAGGAAAGAGAAGCACCTTCCGAGGGGGCTGCCCTGGGGAAGAAGCAGTTTAGAGCACACGAGGCGTTGCTGCGGTGGCGACTCGGCCCAAAGCAGTGCGTGCCCCCTTCTCTGGGGCAGAGAGGCTGGGGATGCAGCGAAGCCCAAGCTCCCCCCGAGACACCTGCCCCTGGGGGCCTACCTTCACTCCTCTCAGATGAGCAGTCTCGCAATCGCTTTTTGTCAAAGGCAGGAGGCTGGGCAGAGCGCTCTGGCGCTCTCTCGGCCTTGGACACGGCCGAAAAATCGTCTAAAGGCGGCCTGTGTGCCTTGTCTGCTTGGGCTTTTTGATGGGAGCGCTCTGAGGAGGGGAACAGAGAAAGAGCTATGAAATGCCTGTTTTCACCTCTCTTTCTGCTGGCACAGGAGGCTTGGGCAGAGTTTTCCAGCTCCACAAATTCTCCACACCGTGGGGGTGCTGGGGAGGTGTGCTCAGACCTGTGGCACTGCTGTGGGCATGGCCGACACCGAGCACGAGAAGGTCCCTACACACCTGAGCTGCACCTGCACACACCTCACCTGCAGCCCTGCCATAGCCCTGCCTCACCCCCGGGAGTGGGACTTGAAGGGCATCCTCCTCCTCCTCCTCCTCCTCCTCCTCCTCTCTGAGCAGCCCAGGCAGGGGCAGCACTTACTGGCCGTGGTGAAGAAGGAGTTGACCAGCTTGTGGCGGTCCTTGCGCGCGGGGTCAGCCAGGCTGGGGGGCACGGGGGCTCTGTGCTTCAGCGACAGCTTTTTGGGAGCTTTAGTTTTCTCGTAGGGTTTGTTCTGCCACTGGGATTTCAACATGCTCTGGAAGTGCAGGCTCGTCGGCACATCTGCAGGGGATACAGAACATGGAGCCCAAATTAATCATGCAACCAAGAGCTGTGGTCCCATCCCCCTGTCCCAGTGCCCCCAGTAAGAACAGGCCTTGATGAACAGGCAAGCACAGACTGCCAGAACCACGCTTCCATACACCCTCCTCACGATCAGGAAGGACCTGCAATAAGTCCCAACATTTCTAATCTGCAGCTCTTTGAGAAAAGGACATTCCTACAGGATTCACAGTCCAAGCATATCCTGGCAGGAGAACGAGTTTTCTTTGTCAGAAAACTCCTGTATCTTCACCTCTGAAGGTCTCTCATGTGGTGCTACCTCATGCTGGCTGACAGCTGAACCCCCATCCAGTATCTCCCTCCCAGTTTCAGGGACTGGAAAGCCCCGGCAGATCCAGGCAGAGCACGGGCTGGAGCTGGTAGGGACTTGGCTCCCTGGAAAAAGCCAGGACAGCTGCATTCCAAGTACCTGGATGGTTAAAGCTCTCACCCAGTCCCTTGCTAAGGAAGGGCTGTGGCTGTCATAGGGTGATAGGAATTCCTCGGCCATCACTGCTGGCTTGTGGGGACACGCCCCAAAAAACAGAGAGGGGCCAGGCCAGTCCTTTAGGGATGCTGCCAGCCACTGGAGTGGTCAGACTTTGGGAAAATGGCCTCTGCTCTCTGCTCATCTTTTGCTTTCTCCTCCCAATTTACACCCCATACCATCTGTGGAAGGAGGGGACAGGTTGAAGGGAGGGGGGAACTCCAAGACAAAACGTTGTCAGCAGAAAATGAGTTCTTTGCTGGTTTGGCACTGCCCCGCTGGCAGCAGAGTCCGTGCAGTGAGTGACACCATCCCTCCTCCTGCTGCTCCTCGGGAAGCAGTGCAGGGCTCCCAGGGACCGGCAGATGGCAACCACAGTGAGCCCAGCGCTCAGCCTCCCTCCAAGGTTATTACATCATCCAAAAATTCCCAGCGAGAAATCAAAGCAACCAGGAAAAAAAAAACAAAAAAAAAACCACACCACCCTGAAAGGAGTGGACAAAAGGGGACAAAGTGCTGACGGAGCACCAGCACAGGGGTTAAAGGCCTTGCTGGCTGTGTCCTGCTTGCCAGGGGAATAAGTGAATAAATGATCTTTTCCTCCTGCAGTGCCTGGCAGTTTTGCCCTTGGCAAACTGCTCCGGAGATCCCGGCTGGCACCGGAGAGCCTGGAGAGACGGCTCAAAGTGAAAGTCAGCACATGCTCACAGCTCCAGCCCGGCTCTGTCCACCAGGAATCCTCACTGAGCCCCTGCACAGCGCCAGCAGCACCCTGCATTAACACTCAGGGACACCTCAGTGCACACCAACAGCACCAGGCGCAGCAATTTCCCCACCTGAACACCTTACCTGGCTTTCCTTTGGGATAGTAATCACCCCCATCCCAAAAATCAACCCTAGCAAACTGCATTAAGCATTAGTGAATAAATGAAGTTCACCAGTAGGGGAAAATGGGTATTTCTGTACAGGTGTTTTAAGCTTTATACCAATTAGTTTTAAACCCAAAGTTTTTTAATCTCATGCAGCCAGAACTTCTACTCTGAGCCGGCTGCAGGGGGCTCTAAAAATGGGAAGAATATAGGACAATTTGCCTGGTGCCCCTGCTGCAATAGCACCCAACAGGTTGTCCCCCCACTTGCCAGGATATTTGATTTAGCACTACAGACAGAGGATCACAAGTGCTGTGAAACCAGAAAATAAATTCCTGCTTCAGGAGTTCATTAAGTTCCTTGAGCACTCCTGATCAGAGCTGTGTCTTTGGGAGGGGAGGGATCTAGCTAAAAATAGCACCAATTTACTATTTTAGTCTGGTTTAAATATAGTGCTAATGAAAGAGGCCACAGTAATTGCTCTCAGACACTCCTTGCATTTCCTACTGTCACACAAAGTTAGTGAAAAGCTGGAATTTAAACCCAAGCACACACATTAGCCCAGTGACTTATCCTGGACCAACCACCTGACACCCCCATGGGAAGCCAGGCCACACACCTTCCTCCCAGCATGAGAATCCCAGAATGGCTTGGGCAGGGACACCTTCCACTATCCCAGGCTGCTCCAAGCCCTGTCCAGCCTGGCCTTGGACACTTCCAGGGATGGGGCAGCCACAATTTTACACCTCAAGCAGCCACGAACTGCCACCAAGGGAAGGAACCACTATGAGCTATGCACTGCCCAATTCCCCTGACAAAAGCACCAGTTCAAGAAGACTCTGGAAACCACTTTTCCCTTGGGAAAAGTCCCTACACATGAAATTTGTGAATACCCCACGGTCAGGGTTGGTTAATTATTCTTCTTAATGATGATTAACCCTGAAGCTGTAACACAGGAAATTGAGTGTCCTAACGGGAACATCCCCTCTTGCTGTGCCTACTGAACCATGCAAGATCATTTACAATTCCTCACAAGGTCAAAAGGATTTCCTGCGACAAACCAACCCACAAATAATTTTATACAGATGGACAAACTCATGGAAGCAAACATTTCTCAAGTGGTTTAGAGCCCCAAAGACCCAGAGCCAGGTCCCAGGCACTGCTTGGCTTCCCCACCGTGAGTGAAGCTGCAGGTCGAGATTCCCAAAACACAGCAGAACCCCGGTGTAACACCCTCCCAGACCCTCCTGCTGCAGCCAATGCTCTAATCCCAAAAATACCTGCAGATGAACAGGCGTGGTTGTACCCAAGCGGATCTGCACCTCCCCTGAAGCCCAGGACACCCCCAAGCACCCCCTGTACCCCCGGAGCCGTGCTCACCATCTGGGAATGACAGGACAGGATGGATGCAGGAGTCCAGCTGGGACAGGCGCTCCAGCAGAGGGGCATCGTACTGGATCTCCAGCGCGCCGGGGCCGCGGGCGCCGCACAGGGCACACGAGGGGTTCACGTCGCAGCTGCAGCGTGCCAGGCTGCCACGGTGGGCCTGCACAGGGACACACGGAGGGGACACGTCACAGCCAGCCAGCCCAGGGACCCCCACAGCTCCCTGGGACAGCTCGTGGAAAACATCCCACAGGCAGCTCCACTCTTTTAATATTCCTTGTACATATACATATAAATACATAAACACACTCTATAAGTATATAAAATACATAAAATCACACCTGTATTTTATATATTATAGTTCTATTTTATCATTAATAAATATATCATAAATTAATGATATTTCTGTATTACTTATTATACTGAAGAGCTGCTATGTGACATTTCTAAATATTGTTACACAATTATAGTTATTATATATAATATATATGTATAGTATATCCAATAATGATTATATATATTATATATAATTATAATGTGTATATATATATACACACACACAGATATACACACCCCACACCCCCGTTTTTTTCTCCACCTTGTACAGAACCTGTTAATTTAGTCTGGCCTCACGAGAGGATGCTTTCACTTTGCATAAACACAACTGAAAACTACAACTTACCAGCACAGACAGTTTAACAGCTGCTAAATTTGACTAAAAGTGTTTAATTTTATCTAGGTTGAAACCTCATTTATAAAAACCATGAGGCAGCACAATTCTGCTGTCAGAGAAGGGGGAAAGAAGCCGTTTTTAGTTCCAGTGGGTCGGAGCCATCATTATATGCCAGGAGCTGACACTTGCAGGGACATCTACAGAGTGACAAAGCTGGTTCTCAACCTTGTTCCTTAATCCAGGACAGTCTCAATTCACAGATTTATAGACTTGGTACAGACTTCATCTGCGTGAAACCACTGCAGGCAGACACACAACTGGATGTAAATCCCACACAGGGAAAACAACCCCTGACTCCCCACCAAAATGGAATGGATCAAACTGGATCCTGCAGAAGCCTGTTCTGAGTCAGAATTATACAAATTATTTCCATGAATGACTTGAAGGATAGGAGAGAACATCCACAGCAAATAACACAACACTGGGAAGAGCAGCTTGAAGGAAAGAGCTGAAAATCCACTCCTGGTTACAAGTTAAGAGAAATTATCTAAAATAAATCAAATATAGTTCACTGAGGGCAAATGCAAGAAGCAAATGCAGTGCCCAGAGAAGAGGAGGAAGAGGTAACTGAGCAGTTACTTTGCTACCTCTGGAAGCTCTGCCCAGAGGATGTGGAGGTTGTGATGGGTCCGAAAATGAGCATGAATCAGCAGTGCTGTACCACTGCTGCGAATTAATTAATTAATAAAAAATAATAAAGATTAAGCCCACAGGGCTTTCTAACCAGGATGGCTGTGCAAGGGGAGAGGCCACCCTGCCACTCTGCCAATGTGTGAGCTGGAGGGCTGCCCCCAGCTTTGGGCACAAACTCCCATAAATGTGTGCACCAAACCGTGAGGAAAACAATAAAAACATGACAAGATCAAAAACTCCACATCGTATGTGCAATGTATGAGTAAAGTTCAATCCACAGCCACTTAGTGCTGGGCAGGAGACTGGGGGCAACTGGACAGGGTATTTCTGGAGGTATTTCTGGAGCACGACTTGGCCATGACTCAGCTGTCTCTGGAATGACTGGAGGAGCACTCAGAAATCCCCTGCTCTCTGGCACTTCTTCCATCCCTGGAACTGCTCTTCTGAACCATCTCTGATTACCAAATGCATTTGATGACAACAACAAAGATCTAACACAGAATTAACAGCCAGTTATTCAAGCACTGAGTGCAGAAGGCAGCATCAATCACGAGAAAGTTAATCAACTTCCAAATCACTGAAGATCTTGAAAGTAATCACTGCAGAGCTCTCCCAGAAATACTCCAGATAAAACTGCAGATAAGTGATCAGTTAAAGCTGACTCAGCTGAGCAAGAATCTGTTTTGCTCAGAAAAATGCTGCTTTTGGAGCTTCTCTTTAAAACATCCGCAGAGTGAAAACCCCCCAACCCTTGTGGGAAAGTTAGACTTGAAACACTTTGTCTCAAAGGTAAGTGGATTTCTGCCATTATGGTTCTGCATGCACAAATAAAGGTCCTTATTTCCTCCATTTCTCACTATTTTCCCTCCAACTGACATTTTATGGTATTCCTAAGAGAAAATAAAAAGAAATAAACATGGCCCTTCCTCATTCAGGCAATAAACTGTACTTCCATTGAAGGAATTCTGCATAAGGGAGAGGAGTATAAAAAATAATAATAAAGAGAACAAAACAGGAAGAGACAGGGCATTCATCCCACATATGCCGGGGCAAACAGCTGTGGTTTTCCCTTGAGCAGCAGCAGAGAGCTCCTGGGGCTTTGCTAATTCCTGTATCAGAGTTAAGGTTTCCTGATACTTGACTTCTCAGGGCTTCTTTCTCCTGCTCAGACTGTGCCACACTGACCTACGTGGCCTTGAGTTCACCTCAGGCTGGTTGGCTTAAGAAAACTCAGAGTTCAGCACCTTCCCTCCCCAGTGATGGCTAAGAAAAGCCTTCCAACCCGTTACAACCTTCCCCTTCGTTTCTCCTTTGTTTTTCCAACAGCCTTTGAAGCCCTGCTGTCCCGCTCTTCCTTCCTGTTGTGTTTTCCATCTTTACAAGAAAAATAAGAGCAAAACCCACCCCACTCACCTTTTTGGACAGGGGCATGATGGCACTGGGCCGGACGAGCCGCCGCTTCTTGCAGCTGAGGACGGGGCGGGTGCGAGCGGCCACGCACGTCCCGTCCGCGGGGACCAGCGACAGGCGCTGCTTTTTGTGCAGGAGCTCCTCAGCTTCCTGGCCATCTCCCTGAGCGTGTTCTGCCAGGCCAGGCTGAAGGCTGTCCCAGGAGAGAGGAGAGTAAGAAAACCCCTGGTATTCATGCAGCACTACCAGCAGGTTCATGGTTCACACCTGAGCAAACACTCCAAGCTGAGTTTAAAGCTCTGCAGTTCATGGCACAACAGGTTTTATTAAACCAACTCCAATTTTTGCTTTTACTTCTGTCACCTTCCACTCTCCCACGACTGAACCTTTGACAAAATACCTCTGGAAGCTCGGAACAAAAAAACAGTATTGAAAGCCCATCATAGAGCAAAAGCCACTCTAGACCTGAACAGCTTTAACCCTAGAATTCAGCTTCCTCCAGAATGAGAATGGGGAATCTTAACAGAAGAGGTTTTCATGAGTCTAAATGCCAGAGAACATATAATTTTATAGAAAAAATATTTAAGCCTGATGTAAACTTCGTTCTGATGAATATCTGAGATCTCTACACGTGCCAGCTCTCAGCAGTGACCCCAGAAAGGTGCAGTGTTAACACCAACCTCTCTGTCTTAGGCACAAAGTCTGCAGCAGCCCTGGCATCAATACCCCATGCCCCGAGCAGATCCCAGCACAGCAGCGCCTCATCTATGGAACCTTTTCATGTCTATTCTACAACTGTTTCATTTCTAAAAATGCAAAACATTAAAGCCCTGTGGTCTAAGGCTGTGCAGTTCAAAGGCTACAGGGATACAAAGGGCTCTGTTACAGCCTGCAGTGTTCCAGCTGCAGCCATGGGCTCCTTGATCCGAGCTTCCTATGCCTGCTCACACCACATCGGTGCAGGATCCATCCCTCCTTCCCTTTTTCCTTCTTTTTCCTTGCCTCCTCAAGTCACTGAGCAAGTGCAATGTTTTTCAAGGGTTTTCAAGTGGTTCAACCCTGTAGCATCAAGGAACGTCTTTTGCTTGTTTTCATTTACGCACTTCAATACTTTCTCAACAAAAGCAGCCTGGAGAAATAAAGAATTTAGGAAGTTTTACTCCCCAAATCAATGGGATTCCTCCATAACTCCAATGAAGTGGGTCAGTGGTTACAGTTAATTCTGCGAGCAGGGCATTAGTACCTTTGAATCACACAACGTGCAGATATATTAAAACTACTCATAAAGAAACAAGTTTTGCCCATGCTCAGTGCACAGCTGCCTGCAGGGCTTGTTCATGTAAACACAGCTCAGTTTAATTCCATTTTCAGCAAAACAATGCAGCAGAAAACCTCAAGCAAGCAATCTCCTCCAAAATGTTTCCAGGCGTGATCTACTACTGTACTTTTTGAAAAAAGACACCATTTATACCATTACCAACCCAGTCACAACCCAGTTACAGCCTGGTTTCCAATGGGACATTGCCAAGATCATAAAAGCAAACTCTCTCCAGAATATCCAAGAGCTTACGTGTTAATAACTCCATTGACAGGTCTTGGTGCTCCACAGGGCTTGGCGGGATGGGATTCAGGAGTATTTGCAGCAGAAACACCCAAGTTTTCTAGTGGCTGGGATCCAGACACACTCTAAGGAAGGGTGAGAAAAATACAAATTAATAAAAGCTTCTTAAATAGCCACAATTTTCTTATTCCTGGGTTCTAGTTGAGGATTCTGCACTGTAGCCATGGATTTCCACACAGGACTTCAAACCAGGGTTCAGAAGTCACTGTACGAACAGGAGACCAGGGACATAAGGAGATCTTAGGGAGCAGCAAGAGGATGGATAGATGGCAGCTCTTTCATTCCAAGATCCAAAGGACTTTAATTCCCCTCAGGCAACCAGGAGCATGAAAGGCTGAGGGCTTTAAGGAGATTCTAGCATTTTGTCTCCATGGTGCAAACAAGTTCATCACCACCTGTAAACCTCGGCAGTCTTTCCTGCAGTTGGGTTTCTGTTCTGAGCCATGCGGTTGAAAGCTCCTGCCTAAGCACTTTGGGGGAAAACAGGGAGGGAGGGAGAGGGGAACAGACTTGCAAAACTGAATTTGCATTTTAACTCACTACCTGTGCAAACACAGTCCAAGCAGCATTTTAGGGAGTGCTTTAAATGAGCGTGAACCCAGGCTGTGGGGTTGGGATGGGAGCAGGGCGAGTCTGTAATGCTAAAAGTGCTCGATAAACACAAAGCTGGAAACACCTTCTGGGCAGAGGAAAGTGAGTAAAAATTGAATTAAAGACACTGTGCTCCCCAATCCCTTCTGCCTGAGGTCTGAAACACAACCCCCCTGGCTCTGTGGGGAGCAGCAGGATTGTCACCAAGCCTCCAAGGACACACTGGCTTTGTACCTCCCACCAGTGACATTCCTGCTTCCCACCCTGGCACAACCCAGTGTGTCCATACCCCTGGCATTCATCACCTCCAGCCCCATCCATGCAGCCCCCTGTTTTTGGTGTCAGACATGCAGTTTAACCTCCCTGGGGTAGAACTTCATTTCTTCCTTCGTGCAGCACTTCCTACACTCCCTGCCCTGTCTCTCGCTGGGGTTCCCTCTTTGAGCACACACAGTGGTGATGTGGTTCAAGTACCAATAAAAAAGGCAAAAGCAGAGGTCTGACACCACACAGATGGTCAGCCAAGCCCCCTGCTTGGCCCTGACTCCATCCCAAACCCATCCGGATTGCGGTGATTAAATCTTCCCTGCAAACACCCCCCAACTCAACAAACAACTAAACCAGGCCATGGCAGTGCTGGATTAACGGTTTCCAGAAGAGCAGGGACCTGAGTCACCCAGGGAAGGGCAATTTCTAACAACTCAGACAACTTCTGCCTGGGCCTGTTTGAGGAACTTTGCTGGGGTTTTTACACTTCTGCTAAAAGAGACGTTTCTCCTACGGGGGAGCAAAGACAGGATGAGACCAACTCTGCCACCCAGAGAGACAGAGGAGCAAGATCAGATCACACCTGAGACATCAGGTAAACCCAGCACCCCAGCCAGGTGAAGTCATGCAGGAGCTGAACACTCTCCCTCTGCTTTCCAGAGGCTTGGCAAGGCTGAGCCTCCACGTGACACCCGCCAGAGGCACCCCCGGTGCAGCAGGGCGGGTGCTCATGACTCATAAGCTCTTTTGAAATCGTTTATTTTCTTCTCCAGAAAGGGTCTTAAAGGAGGAACTTATTCTCCAAGAGCTTGCTCTGTCTTGGTGGTTCGAGATAGGAATAGAGGGAGCCAGCTGCTTCCTGTGGAGGAGCTGGAAAACATCAATCCAACGTGTGTTTATCAGGAGCGGCCCAGGCTCCCTTTATCACCCTGAGATGGGTGTACCCTGACACACGAGCAGAGCCAACACCTCCTGCACTCTCACTCTCACACCAGCTCCTGGTGCACCTCCCGAGGCTGTGCTGTCCTCCAGGGCTGGCTGGGCAGCCAGGCTGGGATCCAGAGCAGCATCCATCGCACCAGGACCACATCCCTGCTCCTGACTGAGCTCTTCTTTGTGTTTTGCATCTGAAGTCCAGGTCCTTAGGATCCCTGGGATTCTTGGGGGGCATCAAAGATTCAGTTGTAGCACATCTGCTGTTGCACATCAGGGCAGCAAAGCAGCTGTGTGCAGACAGGTAGTCATGAGCCAACACCAGGAATGTCCTCTGTATTCCCAACAAAAGCAGGCAGGTTCAGACCTTCACCTATTACTAGATACTGCCCCCCAATTAAATATTTTGAGCACGGCCCCCTCACTAGAAAAGCAATCCAAGGAACCCAAATCAATAGCCAAATTATGTCTTCAGAGCTTCGTGTTATTTCCATCTTCAGGCAAAAATATTTATTCACCTACTGAGCTACCATTTCCCAGCAGATATTCCCAGGCCTTATTTGCAAAGCCCTTCCCTCCACTGGTGATAGGATTAGCTCCTCCTGGGGATTATCAGCCCCATCCCACGTAGGAAGCTGATGCCCAAGGACATGGATCCAGCCAAGGGAGGCACTCACAACAGGAGCAGATCCAAGGGAGCTGGGGACGAGACAGGATGGATTCCTCCCTTCGCTCCACGCTGCAGCTGTGTCTCTTACTCTGCCAGTTTGGGGGGGAAAGCCTGGAGGGTGCCAAAACGATAAGCACCTCTCCAGGAAAGGCCCAAGAGATCCCCTTCCAGCAAGAGCCCTCACACACCACAGGAACGTCTCTCAGTAATCTCTGGCTCGGAGCAGATCAAGGCTCTGACTCAAGACCCCGCCCTAATGAGCGGCCCTAATTAAGCACAAACCCAGGGGCTGGGTGCCGGAGGCGGCGGTTCCAGGAGTGACACTTCCAGCACCGTCACAGAGAAGGTGGGAGTGTGGAGTGATGTGTGTGTCCCAGTGGAAGGGGAATAAACAGCCTTCTCAGGAGCAGGCTCCAGGAAGGCACACAGGGCTGCAGGAGCGGCCACAAGAAAGTGCCAAGTAGAACCTGCAGAAGTTTCAGAGACCACCCTTCTCCTCCTACTCCACCACAACTTCCAAATCCTCCATTTTAACACGTCGATGTGTCCCCAGGATCCAAAGCAATCACAGGCAGGCTGAACAGTACGATCAAGCCTTTAGTCTGTGCCCTACATTTCTGCATTAAATAATAAATACCTGGCACTCTGCATAGTTTCCAGTGCATCTCACTGCAATCATTAGTGCCCTTTCCAAGGGGGAATGCTCAGGCAGATATTAAATAGCCACATCTTTAGCAGCATTTGCTAATCATGCTGCTCTCAGTTTGAGGTACTTTTTTGCTGGAGGGAAAGGATTAGTTCGGATTTTAAAGCTTCACAAAATGCTAATGCATATTACAAAGGTGTCCCCAGGAACTCTGTTCTAAAAGGTGTTTAAATCCTGTTGTTTATTAACCCCAAAACAACGCGGGAGCGGGTGAGCTACAGACCAAGATCAGTGATTCCCACCTGGAGTCACGGGGAGGAGCTGCTCCAGGAGACCAGTCCCATGGTCTGAGCATCCCTCTGCCCCACAGCTTAAGGGATGACACTTCCCTCCCCAAAACTGGTGCAGGTGAAGCACCTGGACCAGTCAGTCCCACTGCTGGCACTCACCAGCCGGTCGGCCCCAGGCTCCAGCTTAACTTCAGCTCGAACGGGACGGGATGAATCATCTACTGCAGGGTCAGGGGGTGACGCTTCACCAAGAACTATCAGCCCCTGGAAGAGAGGGAACACCAATTAACTGTAGATCCTTCAGTCTCCACAGGAAAACTGCAGACCCATCGTGCCCCCCACCCCTGATGCTGCACAGCAGGCCCTGAATTCCCACCACAGCCTCCAGACGTGATGCCAAACCCAATCCCCTGCTGCTGCCTGGCTTTTCCTGACAGCTGAACTCGGAGAGGGAAGGACAGTGGCTCACATGCCTCCAGCCACCAACAGGAGACGTTTACCTCCCTCTCAGCAAAGCTGCTGAACCACTGCCTGTCCCGCTCCCCAGCCCTGCCCTCCTCCCCACGAGCAGCTCCAGGGACTCACACGCCAGCCAAGCCAGAGGGAGCTTCCTGCTGCTCAGAGCAGCAAGCGACTGCTTCCATCGTGCAGAGAGCAACTTGCCACCACAGCCAAGCAAACAATTTTGAGTGGGTGCCAAAAATCTACAGTCAAACTTGTTACTCTGAGCAGACTTCCCCCCCACTCCCCCCAAGAAGTGGTACTTACAAAAATTCAATAAAGAAAGACATTGCTATAAACTTAGTGGGACAAAGCACAGTGGCTGAGCACTGTTTTATCAGGTTGCTGTCCTGTTTCTGTTTTACTCTAAGTGAAGCTTAATTTAAAGGAAGGACTGCTTCGCTCTCGGAACAACACAAAGTGAAATAAAATCATTGTAATGATGCATATTCTGAGCTATATTATAACAAAGCAGGGCAAAACGTGCACGGGATTAGGGAGTTGGTGGAACTTACAGGCCACGAACATAGCCCAGAACAAAGACAAGCCCCAGTGTGCTGCATTTGGTCAAATGAAGAACCACAAAGGGGCTGCTCAGATCAAGAGCAAGGCAGATCAGTCACCTGAAAACAATTCTGGAGGCTGCACAGTGTGTCACAGCAAAGTGAGCCTGGAGGGGAACCTGGGCACATTACCTGGAGAGAGGACAGAGCTACAAGGCTTCCCTCAACAGCCTGCTATTTTTAGGTGCCTGAAAACAGGGTATTTTACAACCAGCTCTGAGCACACACTCCCTGATTTGGTGTTTTCCTCCACATCTCACCAGGCTCTGACTGAGCCGATCCGAAAGTGCCGAGAGCACAATTCCTGCTGAGACACCCAGGCAGCAGTTTACCCTCAAAACACAGGGTTATTTTTGACTGCCTCGTCCTTCCCTTGCTTTGATCTGACACAGCAATGTGTCTTTCTTGAAGGGTACACTGGGATGTAAACTCCAACATATAAAGGTAATTAACCTAAAAAAGAATGAAATAAAATTTCTTTGAACTTTAGAACTTGTAAAACTCTGAATTCCTGCAGCAGCTACATTTTAACCTCCTTATGGCCAAATAAGCTGGAGTTAAGTTATATTGATAGAAAAAACAAGGTGTTTCCAAATTCTTTAACTGTTTTCCTTGTACAATTTGAAGCCAAATCCATTCCAACAAGTTCGTGTGTTATTGAAACATGGGGTTGATCCTCTAAACTCCTATTCTTGTTCCAAGCCTTTTAAGACTCTCTCTAGTTTTCCATTGGTGCAAACAGAATCTGTTTTACAACCATCCCAGAGCTCAATGACATCAAGATAACGACAGCTGGGTGCAAGAATAATGTCCAGCAAGTCCTATCAGAGATGGGGGATGTGATACTCATGGTTCTGGTTTTTTCTTTTTCAGGCAGAACAGCCACTACTCAAAACACTCAAGATCTGAACGTCCCTGCACCTTAAGCAAAATGTTTTATCTTAAATTCAAGTATTGGGTTATCACAGTTGAGTTTTGGTTTGAACAAATCAAAGAGGATGATCCTGTTGGCTGCAGCCTCAGATAAAAACAGAGGGGATGCTTGCAATCACTATCAGGCCATTTCATGAGCCTGTCAAGTTGTCATCACCTGGTGAAAACCCAGAACCTTCCACATCATTATGTGAGTTTTCTCGTTTCTTCCATTACTTAACTTTCAGCATATAAATGTTCAGCTATTTTGTATTTTGTACTTAAAACCATGCTGCACCATCAGCTTTAAAAAAGAAGGAAGATGATTCTTTCTGAGGAATCGTTCATTTTCCCACTTCCCAGAAGCCTTTTGCCCTAATCTCAGTAATGGATTCTGCTCACAAGCCGTGCTCTTCCACCTACTCATTTAGAGCCCTCACTCATCCAATTAAGCCTGTTTTTCTGCACAGCTGCATCAAAGTCCAGTCTCCCTCCCCTGCTTTCTACCCCCTGGAAGCCTCTCCCCACCACCCCCAGAGCAACACAGATCTTGGTAAAGGCGTTTGCCAGACTGAATTCCTGAGGATCTCTCAGTTGATGCAATACCAGGAGCCCTCTTGCCACAAACTCCAGACATTCCTCCCTCCAAGGCCTGACATTTAGATGTGCATGCCTGAACAAGTCTCCATAACAATCCCTCCCCTGCTCTCCCTCATTTTCCCACCATCTGAGAGCAACTCTTAAAAAAATAGTTCCTGCCACAGAGAAAGGTCAGCACCAAGAAATGATCTTTTTTATGAAACAGACTCAATGTTAAGCCTGTGCTGGGTGATAGCATCTGAACTAACTTCCTCCACAGGCCACTCCTTTTTCCACTAAGTCTCAGTTGTTCTTATCCCCATCTTCAGCTACTCCCAAAAAGAAAGAATGGGAAGGTTCTAAAAAAAATCAAAGAAAAAGCAAAAGGCTGGAGTGATGGGGAACAGCACCACACATGCAACAGCACCAGCTCTGCTCAGCACCAAAGATTGACTCTAAAGCAAGGTATTGCTCCCTTCACGTTATCATATCGAACAAGGGACAGGAATCACACTCAGTCCATGCCAAATTGCATTACAATTAGTCATAACTTTGCAATCTGCTTTGGGAGAGAAGCAGGGGGGAAAAGGCCTCAGACTTTGCATCCGCACTCTCTGGTGTCAGAGAGAGCCATGAGGAGGCAAAGCAGACCCACAGGTGCCTGAAGGCATCCTGCTCCTCACCTTATTGGCTCTGATCTGCTTGTAGATGTCCGTCTGCTGCCGGATTCGGTACTCCAGGTCCGAGACGTGGGCTTGGAGCCAGTTCCAGCGGCTGACGATGGCGGCACGGTCTGCTGCCCATCTCCACTCTGCCCTCCGCCTCCTGCAACAACACGGAGAGGAAGGGGGATTATTCTGAGGGTGATTTTAATTACACAGGCCACAAAAATCCACAGAGAACTGACAGACAGATCAAAAGCTCCATCCTGGATGGCAGGACTGATACCATCTCACCATTGCTAATAATTACCAAGGAACTGCGGACGTGCCGCAAGGGCCACGTCTCTGCAGAGCAATATTCCAACATCTTCTGGTACCCAGCGACCGAAATCTTCAAAAAAAGTCTCTGTCACCAGTCCTCAACTCCACCTGAACAGCAGCCACGTGGCCACAATTAAACCTCAGCGACAAGTTTCACAACCACCACTGCTGGGGTTTCAAAGTAAAACCACTGCTTGGAGAGGACCAACAGGGCCAACCTTGCACAGGCTGCTCCCCTGCAATGAGCTGCTGCAAAGGACAGAGCAGGCAACAGCAAAGCAAACCTGATTTCTGCATCTGATGGATGGACCAAGCAAATAAAGAAGCCAGGAAATAACATCAACTGTCATCAAAACACCCTCAATCCCTACTGCTGCACTCCAGGGCTGAAAGGAACACAAAGATGGTAAGGAATGGATAAATCCATGGCTCCACTCTCCACAGTAAAAGCCACAGTATCATGAAAATATACCCTAAGCATCCTGATTTCCGTAGATAAATATTAAGGCTGCCCAGAAAGGAAGAAAACCTCGACATGGTGTGGAAACAAAGCATCAGCAGAAAGTGCTGACAAATCCAGTGCTGCCGCACAAAGCCTTTGCCACATCTGGATGCTTAGCAATTAAGAAATTAATCACAAAATAATTCCCTTTGCTCATCTCTCCCTCCTTCTGTGTAGCATTTTGAACCAGCCAGAGCATGTGGGGCAATGGAGCCACAGCAATGTCCAGATGTTTCCTCCAAAATCAAACCAGAAAGTCTTCTGCTGAGATTAACCCATTTCAGAGCTGAAACCAGCCACAACAGCAGCAGCACGAGGTAAATGAGGTTTTGTACTGAAGCAGCCCCAGCTGCAGACATGGGAAGGAGCAGAAATCATCAAGTTCCTAAAAAAATCTGCACCTCCTGGGCCTCAGATCTAGGCATAACTGCTACCAAATGCACTTGCCTAAAAATGAAATAAATACAAAGAAGTCCCAGGGTTATTACAAGTTTCAAATCAACTAACAGAAATACCCGGACAAGGAGGAGTTGGTTGCTTCAAACAGCAAGTGAAACCCATGCGTTTAGAACAAGACACGTTACCCACGTTCCTGCTGGACCTCTGGCTGCATGGGTGACGATCCTGCAGAGCCACCGTGGATGAGGCCACATTCCCACAAAACAGGCAACGGTATCCGCTGCCTTCTGCCCTCCCAGCCTTCTCCAAGACCTTTTCCAAAACACCTTTAGGAGTTCAAGTCCTTCTCTCTGGAATATCTCCCTGTGTAAAGCCAGATTTCAGCAGTTTGCTCTCTGGGGATACACAGAGCCCTGGGAATTGTTTTAGAAGTAATTTTTCAGAATCAAATGCTGCTGAGAGTATGTCCAAAGTGCTAATTCCCTAGATTGCCTCTCCCAACATTACAAAACACCTCTGCCTGCAGGAACACTGGCCTGGGCTGTTAAATGCAGCCCATTCTTTTGCTCAGATTACACAGAAATTGAGATCAAGTGTGAAAAAAGTAGTTTTAAGTCCATTTAGTTTCCTAAGTAACATGGCAGCACAAGCAGCAGCAGACCTGCTCCTCACCTTAAAATCAGGACACATCCTACCCCAGAAAAACCCACTGGATTTGAACCAAAAATAACCCAAGAAAGCGAAATACAGTAATGTACACTTCATCCTCTGACACCCTGCGGCAGCAGTGGAGGAGGGGAAGAACAGAATGATGGCTCAGCCACACTTTCCAAAACAGCACCGAGCGTAGTGTGTCTCTATATTTAGAACTGAGCCTTTCCCAGTTCGGTCCCACCCTTCCCTGCGAGGTGCTGGGAACAGCACCATCAGCAGACACATCATGGGATGGATGTTCCCCCTGCGGGGATCAGCTCTGGGATAAGGACCTACAGATATTCCCCAGCTTTAACATCCCTATAAGCATTTTGTGAAAATGATTCCTTTCTCATCTAGCTTTAGAAAGGAGCAACCATGCGCAACACAGAGTGTGATGTCCTGCAGTGACCACTGGGGATCTGAAACCTCCACTTGCTCTGGGGGAGAGGGAAACCCTCTCCCTTCTTTCTAAACCTGAAGAGAGTCTACAAGGAAGATGGAGAGGGACTTTTTACAAAGGCATGGAGTGACAGGAGAAGGGGGAATGGCTTTGAACTGCCAGAGGGAAGGGTTAGATTGGAGATCGGGAAGCAGTTCCTCGCTGTGAGGGTGGGGAGGCCCAGGCACAGGGATCACTTAGTTCCCTGCCATGGGCAGGGGCACCTTCCACCATCCCAGGCTGCTCCAAGCCCCGTCCCACCCGGCCTTGGACACTTGCAGGGACCCAGGGGCAGCCACAGCTTCTCTGGAGAACCTGTGCCAGGGCCTGACCACCCTCTCAGGGAAGGATTTCTTCCCAATATCCAATCTCAATCTCAGCTTCAAGTCCCTCAGTCAGCCCATCCGCCCACCAGTGCATGCTGCTTTCTGCTGAGTCCATGCAGCTGAATTCCAACCAGGCAGAGACAGCCCCAACAAACCGAGGGAATTAGAGATTAGCAGATTTATTTTTCACCAGGAAACTGCCCTACTAAAGGCCCAGCTGCAAAGTGAGCAGAGCAGATCCACCAGCTGCTGCTAAACCATCCTGGTAATGACATGGAGCAGCACAGAAAAATGGAGCTAGAACTGATTTCAGATTGGAAAGTTACAGGCTGAAGGGGAACTACATTATCAGAACCACTTCTAGGAGTCAGCAGAATGAATGAGAAACAGCCACCGGGGTCTGGAGGGAGATTGTTTCTGCCACTCCAAGCACTTAAGCAAACCCAAACCATCTTGATGTTAAATGAGGAATAACAGGTCACGCTGGAAGAAACAGCCGGTGCCAGAAGAGAGAGAAACACAGCACAGAAACACTGAGAAACTCTGCAGGCAGCCAAGCAGGCTGAGAGCTGGAACAGCCATGGGAGGGATTCACTGGGAACCAGAGAATGCCTTTGGCAGTGCTGCCAGGAGGCGGCACAGCCCAGGGCACCCGAGAGCCTCGGACACTCACAGGCAATGCCACAACGTGAGGCAATGAGCTCCAGCTTTCCAGGCACTTTCCATATGGTTCCCCTCCTCCACTCTGGACCAGCATATTCCCAGGGGCTTTGCTGTCCCCTGGAATGCAGTCACCTTCCAATGCAGAGGCCACGCTGCATTTACTCTCCTCTTTCCTACACAGCTTTGGACAGAAGAAATCACCAAAGAGTGATTCAAAGCCATGGGGTTTGAGACCTTTCTCCCAGGGACACACAGCTCAGCCTCCCTCACGTTCCAGAGGCAAAGTGGGAAGGTGTTAGCCCCTTCCACAGAGGAGCCTCAGCGCTGCATTAGGACAGAGCCCAGGAGGTATAGGATAGGACCTTTCTTCAGTAAGACAACCAATTCAGCTGCTATTTTCCACTTTGATCCTGTTCCCATATATTCTTCACATTAATTCTTCAGCTCACAAAGCTTTTATCCTATTATTATTACTATTATTGTTGTTATTATTATTATTATTATTATTATTATTATTTTGGATCAATGCAAAACCAGATCAGTGTGTAGAGCAGGAGTTAAAGCTCTGCCAAACCCACTCTCATGATGTCTCTGAGGGAGGAAGAGAAAACCCCACAAGGCTGGAGAACAATCTCATTAGCTGATCGTAACATTTCTGCCTGCAAAGAAGCCAAAGTGAACAATTTGTTCAGCTGAACACCCGCCCCCACCCCTGGACAGAACCATCAGCTTTGAAGGGCTCTTCTATTCCCAGCATGTGCTCGGCACTCTGCTGAATCTCCTTCCAACCTCCCCTCGGCTCATTCATTCCCGTATTCACACAAACCCAGCACCTCCAGAGGCTGGGAGTAAAGACTTATTTCCACTGAAACCCCCCCTGCTCAGGGAAAACTTGGGAGCACAAATCCCAAAGCATGAGCAGGGCTAAGCCAAGCTCCTGCCCGAAGACAGAAGTACCCAGTTTCCCACTAGTAAACTAAATATCACCGTTTTATTCACCTCCTGTTTTTAGCTCAGAGCAGCACTGCTGCAGTGAATCACCACCCCCAGCACCTGCAGAAACTGTGACACCCCAGCACCTGTGACACCAGCCCTCGCTCCCCGCGCCACGCTCGGGGTCCGGCCGCGCTGCAGGACGCAGTTACGGTCCCGCAGCAGAGCAGCTCCAGAGCACTGTCCCAGGCTGGACAAGATGCCCTTAGAGGGCTCTTCTAACTGAAAGGATTCCACGGTTCTGAGGAGGTGAAACTCCACAGCCCCAGGCACCACACGAGGCTGGTGACACAGCACCGGTCCCGACTAACGCCCGGCCCCGGGGTCGTGGAGCAGCGCAGGTGACTCACGGGGACACTGAGTCACTCCCGGCTGCGCCGGCCGTTCTCAGCCCATCCACCATCCCTGGGGAACACAGGAACCTCGAGAGGAACAGGCGGCAGCTCCCACCAGAGCCTGGAAACGGCAGAACGCTGTCTCAGAGGCACTTCTGCACTATTTCAAATCCAAGTGCCCCACATCTTTAGACCATGACATTTATGCACTGCCCCAAGCATTTATTCGGCTGACTGTCTGAAAAACAGCCATTCCCAGCTCTAGCTGATCTTGAGCCCTTAGCAGCGACAATTGTTCTGTGACAATTGCCAAAAATTTGGATTTTATTCTTCCAGCTATGCCAAGGCAAGTACTTTGGGCCATGTCTGAACCCTGTTTAGCACCCATGGACAAAGGTGTGGGGAGAGAAGGGGAAGGTGGGCGACAGGAGGCGGGATTGGAAGAGTGTGGTCACCACAAGCTGCCTGTTACACCAGGAAAACCAACTCTCCAGAGGCACAGCAGAGCAGTCAGCTGAAAAATACATGTTTTATGAGAATTTATTGGACTCGTTTTTCAGTATAGTTCTCCACACGCTCATGGGCACCGAGGCAGGCAGAGCAGAGCAGCTCGAATTGCCCATGTGCAGATTCTTCCTGATCACTCAGAAATTAAGGCAGTTTCTTACTCCCTTGCAGCTAAACCCAGGAACGAGAAGATGACACTACACCAGGCACCAAAGTTTGCTCCAACTGCATTCAGTTCATTGGGAATTTTTCCTTTAAAGCTCTGGTTAAGATGCCATTCTCAACATTACAAACTATGAACAGAGAATGCCCACTTTTCCCTCAAAATGCCTAAAATACAATTGCTCAAGTTCACAGCAAACATCTTTCAGAAGCATATTTTTCTTTTTGCTGAGCAAGGCCCTTTATCAATATTATAATCTTGCTTACAGCAGCTTCCCCGTAGGTCTGGGCTGCAAAGGAGAATCATTACCTTTCTTAGACTCAGATTTTTCATTAGGAGTTAAAATTTTTCTACAAAAAGCACAAAGTGGCAGAAGCACAAAGCCAATGGAAATTCTGCTCTTCATTTTTTCTCCTCTTCACATTAAAGGTGGGATCCCACCAAGAGATTTATAACTTTCTTCAAGAGCCGAGGAGCAGAGACTCCTGTTCACTGAGAGGATGCAGTAAGTGATGACAGAGGTTTGACATCTTCACTAACACATCATGAGCACAACCAGCAACAACCACAAGCCATTATCTTCAATATTGCAACTCCATCCTAAAGCTCTGCTTGCTGCCAAAGCACCAGAAGAGCAAACCAGCCACTTCCCAGCTCCTGGTCTCCCTTCAGCACCATGAGATCACCGCACACTTGGCAGCACAGGACAATGTCACTTTCTGGATTGCTGGAAAACAAGCTTCCCTGAAAATAATGCAGTTAAAACATCAAAGAAGAGAAGGAAGGGGGTGTTCAGCGTTCTAAGCTCTTCAAATAAAACTGAGAGCACAACAGAGAGGAGACAATTACGGCACGGAGTAAACTGTTTGAAAAGTTATTACACTTGTTCCACAGCAGAGCTCTTTGTATGTGTGCAAACAGAGGAGTTTGGTGTCCAAGTGGGGGAGCGCTCGCTGCAGCCCATTAGTGCCACAGTCCCTGGGGGAACAAGAATAGAGACTGTGCAAATCAGGATCCATTGTTAAAAGGGAAAATTTATTTCACATTCCTGAGCAGCAGTGTTCCTGGAGCATAACAATTGGAGAGGCCCTTCTGCTGAGTACGGCACATTTTTATGCTCCACAGTAAATCAATATTCCATAATACAGAAACTACATTAAATTATTGCCAGGGTGAGGATGGTAGCTCCGAGCTTTGGTGAGCAGCACTAACACAACACTGTGTCAGAACAGGACTTATTTGGGACATGTTTTCATTGCTCAGGTGAGTTACTAAAGGCAGAATTTATGGAATGGTTCTCCAGGATGTTAAAACCTTCCAGCTCATACCATAAGGCAAATGGCACCAACAAAGGCATTTCCTGATTGTGCCGCTCTCAACTTGATCTAAACAAGTGCCACTACAGTTGTCTCAGTGTCCCAAAGCTTCCTCACTTGGGCAGCACCAGCAAAACAATCTCACAGTGAGATACTCAAGAAAAAATTGGAGTTAATCTCAAAGCAAAGAACTCTTCCGTGCAAGAGGGGAATTGACTATTTCTTCAGTATTTACCAAACTTCCCAACAACGGAGCTCACTAGACACTGACACAGGATGCAGAAACTTGTTTTCAACTCCCCCACTTCTGATCACCATCACTCCAGGATGGAAGTGAGCAGGGCAACAAATAAAACCTGCTTTCATTTTCCTCTTGGTTTATCTCGCAGGAGATAGAGTCTTCCTCTTCGCCCCCACCCACTGCACCCAGTAAACACCGACAGAGGAGCGAGCAGCATGGATACTCCCATCTTTCCAGGGATGAAAAAGCAGCTTCAGTCTCTTCACTTCTCATTATGCAGCCGTTAAGACCTGAGGTCAAAGGGTGTTTTGTCATGGCTCAAGGGGACCAGGGGGGCTTTTGTTTAACTCCACAGGTTCTGCAGCCCAAGATCAAAATGAAACTTCAGGATAAGTGATTACACTGAAACAGGCTCAGCTCGAGGCCTGGGAAATTTCTGCACTGCTGGGATGACCTCACCCTCCTTATCTGCTCTTTCATGTCCTGGGAGGAAGAGGAGAGAGCTCTGCAAACACGTCTCCAAATGCAGAATTCCGACACGAGGTTTGTGCTCCTGAACACAGCTCTGAGATCACAAAATTATGCTCTGCTCTGTACCTGAACACAAAAGCTCTAAACCCTCCTCATAAAAGTCTCCTAAAAAGGTTCTTTCAGTTTTCCTCACAGTTCATTAGAGCAAAGAGGATTTTAAGCTCACACAAAGGCGTCAGTTGAGAAGTCCAGAGAGTTTTTGACTCCCCACCCCTGGAAATGTTCAAGGCCTGGGGCTTGGAGCAACCTGGTCTAGTGGGAGGTGTTCCTGCCCATGGCAGGGGATGATGAGATGAGCTTTAAGGTCCCTCCCAACCCAACCCAACCCAACCATTCCAGGATCCTACAAAAGGAGGCCCATCCACACTGGTTGCTCCCACAGTGGTATCTCATCCTGTGTGTGCCAACAGCGATCCTACTGCTTCCAGAGTCTGCTCTTGGGCCGAGTTTGAGACCAGCTGCAGCAAATCCAAGCCTTAATCCTTCCACATGAGAAAGGGGAGAACCACAATGGCAGGAGCCGAGAGGCTGCTGCTGCCCCTCAACAGGTGTGGACCCAGAACCTGGCCTGGTGACAGGGCCTCAATGCGCCCTTCATGCCTTGCAGTTCTGGGACAATGAAATCACTGTCCAAAGCCTCGGAAATAAAGTTCCTCTTTGTGAGAGCTGAACTCTTGACAAGCAAGAGCTGCAACCCAAACCCGACTCCACCTCCTGCCAGGACTCAGACAAATCCCAACCTCTGATGTTTATGCTGCTGCCGTGTCCTGCCTTGCCACGACCAGAAAATTCTCTGCACAGCCCCGGTTTGAAACCACTGCGCAAATTTAGGACAAGACCAGAGACACCCACCGAACCCAATGGGTTGGAGCTGACAAACTGAACAAAGGGGAAGAGGAAATAAGTCTGGTCACAATTCCAACACTCCTCTGCAGCCACTGCAAAAGGGGTTGTGCAAACATATTTCATAAATAGGTCAGAGAAATGAGAAAGCAGATGACAGACAGATGGCACAGCGAAAGGAGACGAAGAGGAAGAAGGGGGCAAGAACATCTGAGCCAAGAGAGAAGCAGCCAAGGAATTCTTCAATGAAATCCCAGTTCCATTAAACAGCTCCATGCCCCAAACTTTACAAGAGGTAAAACACAAACGGAAAGTCCATTTTATTTTGGACAAGGACCCCCGTACATGGAAATCACATCTCCAAGCCCAGAGGCTGTTCACCTTCCAGCACCTCAAATTCAGGTCATGCCTGGGAATGCAGCCAAGGCGCACTGGTAATCAGGATCTAAAGGACAGCATGAATTTAGGGCACACCACCTTCAATCCTAGCAAAGCTCCCACTGGCACCAACACAACCTTTGTACAAACTTTACAAATCACCTGTGTATGTTAAAGGAAATTACTGCACCAGAACATTTAGTGATCCATCAGAAAAAGGGAGGCCTCAGACTCCATCTCATCTGCTGACATATCCCGAAACGAATCACAGAATCCCAGAATGGTTTGGGTTGGAAGAGCCTTAAAGCCCACCCAGTGCCAACCCTGCCATGGGCAGGGACACCTTCCACTGTCCCAGCCTGCTCCAAGCCCCGTCCAACCTGGCCTGGGACACTGCCAGGGATCCAGGGGCAGCCACAGCTTCTCTGGGCAAGACACAATAAATCCCTCTCATGGCAAAACCAGACATGTCAGAACTGCAACACACTTCAGTATCTCCTGTACACATTAAGTTTCTACAAGTCTAAAACTCCATGTATATAATAAAAAATGTGTTTAAATGCTTAAAGATAATTCTCTTTGAAAAAATCGTTGGTACTCGACAGGTTCTTGACCAAGCCATCAGCACGGTTCTCACCCACGGAGCACACAAACCACATCCCAGATGACGAGCAACTGAGGGGACAGACCAGGAACAGGAGGCATTTTGAGTAGTTTCTGCAAAATTAATATCTAAGTAAGTATCCTTGACTGAAGGAACAAAAAGCAGTGAGATGTATCACTGACAGCAAGATGGCTCACTGGTACTGACAGCAAAGGAAAGCTTGAAAACACACTTAACACTTCTGACTGTATTTAGCAGACACAAAAGAATATAGGGCAGAATTAGAGTATTAGGATTTATGGGGGTGTTTAAAAGAGGGAGAGAAAAATGAGTTTGAATCACTGAGGAAAAGCACTGTTGGAATTAGACCACTATGAAGACTTCTTTAAAAAAGAAGGGAGGGGTAGTAAATGATCCATCAACAGGCCAGAAAATTATAAGTAAAGTTTTAAGTAAATGACAACAGATTTAAAAAGTCATCACATCTCCTGTTCAAATTCAAGCTCTCTTCAGAAGGCAAGAGGCAACAAGATGACATCCACAAGTACCTGTATTTGCTCCACGGCTTCCCAACCCAACAGGCACAGGAGGAAACAAGAACTGATGGCTACAAGAGCAACCCAAGCAGGAAAAGAATTGGTTTGAAAATCCATTCCAGCTCAAGCAAACAAGCCTTTACTCAGCTAAATCAGCCTCCACAGTGATGTCTTCTCACATAAATGATCTCATCTGGCCTTATGATCTAAGGCAAAAACAAGTATTCTTGATACTGTTTCTCTGAGCTCTCCTTCTTTGTTTTCCCACCAGTCCTCCCAGGATCATTTTGTCTTCTTCCAGCAGTGTTTCTGTCCCACTGCCCAAGGCACTGCACCACTCCATCCATGTCAGTCTTGTCCTGCTCCTTCCAGGCCAGCAGCTGGAAGACCAAGACACACTGACTACATACACCGTTGTGCTTGTTCAGGAGAACTTAAGCACAAAACATTTTCAGTCCTGGCAAAGTGTCCCAACCACCAGTACCCAGCAAATACTTAGAGTATTCAAACACTCAGCCCTGCTAATTTTGACGTGGTTGAAAGACAGAGCCAAGTGTCTGGATCACTTCATGGAATCAGCTCCATTGAGGCAACCAGCATCTGAAGGAGCCCAGCCCAGCTCTGCACCCACATCTGGCAGGAAGGAGGGTTTGTACCAAAACACCTTTTAAGCAAGAGATGCTCGGGCACAGCCAGAAGGTGCACCTGCCCCTCGAAACTGGAAATCCTGCTGGAAGGGGATGTGGAGCTCACAACTGCTTCACACATTATTCAGAGGACAATAAAGAAACTAATTATGCTTGGAAAGTCACTACTTATTTATAGCACAACATCAAATGTGTTACCAGGAGAGCTTCAAGCAGGTCAGGGTTACGGTCCTACAGCCACCTGCACAGGGCATCCTAAAATACCTGGGCTGGGCCAGACTTGAAATAAAACCGAGTTCAGACACAGCCAGGTCCTTAAAAGCAATCCTCCAGCACGTGTTTGCTAAAAACCTTAATGGAAACATCATTTAAAGACCTTTATCAGAAGAGACAGAGAGAAGGGTCATGTAACCTGTGGGTGTCTGATTTACTACAGTGAGCAATTCAAACACGTAATTAGAAAACAGGGAGGTGGAACAGACTCGGAACAAGCAGCTCTTCTTGCAGCTACTCCTAATAAGCAATTGCAGTTCTTCACCACAGCTCCAGGCGAGTCACCCTCCCAAAGTCCCAGACAAAGCTCAGTGAATCACACACCGAGACAAGAGCAAACATCGAAAGTGTCCCAGCTCCGATTCACTGGGGAATCTGATTACTCAGACTGTCCTGCAGCTAATGGAAAAAGAGACACGGTGTGACAGAGGTGACACAGCCAGACCTGCAAAATCAGTGCTCAGTTCTCCCTCAAGCACCTGCAGAGCAACCCATCACAAGCATCTGTCACCCTTTCTGCTGCTCACACTGTTAACAAAACCCAAAGCCTGTTAAGATGTATTTAGTAATAACCAAACTCTTTTTTTTTTAAGAAAAATTAGGCCTCTGTTGATTTCACAGGGCAGGAAAAGAACAGACTGCACCCATCTTCAGCTGTTCTTACAGAAAACGTGTGCAAAAACATTATCTAATTGTAGCAGTGGAGCATCTCTGCATCTGCTCACCAGGCACTTCAAGCCAGGCTTCACTCAAAGGTACAGAAAGAGGGACAAAGGTGGGGGGAATGGAGGTGTCAATAAATGTCAAAATTCATCATGCGGAAATTCTGTTCAACCACCTACTATTCCATGTTGAAGAGAGCTCACCATGTTTGTTTTCATCTTTCCATGCCCTCACAACCTCCTGTAAAACCTGTCTCAAGACAAAGTGGATAAATCCTGGGGCAGTGAATAAAATCTGTGATCCTTCCTTCTGTGTTTCAATGCTTCTCCTGGATATATTCTTCTTTCATAGGACAACATCTTCCACTTCACGACTGAGAAACCAAGAAACTGTAATTGCTTCAAAACAGCAAAGAATCCCAGCGTAACTATTCCAGACTTCACAATGCTGGTGGGAATAAATCCTCAGTGAATATGGCTTCAAAAAGCACCCTGTGCCCTCTTCCTCTTTCAACTCGCTAAAATAAGACTTAAGAGGAAATCTGCCAAGACACGAAAGAAAAAGGCCACCTGTTCTGCTAAGGGAACTAAGGGAAGCAACAATAACCCTCAGCAAAAGCACAAAGATAAAGGTTTTTAAAGCTGGACCACAATCTGAGGGAGCCAGGAATGGTTCTCAAGGACTTAACACCCTGTGACGTGTCCTCTTGTCCCTGGGAATGACAGCAGCTCTAAGCTGCCCAATCCCCCCACGCAAAACAGCAGTGGGGCTCTGGAGGCCCTGACAGGAGTATTTGTAGAGTAATCTAAACTAAAAATATTTTTAAATAATAAAAAAGTTCAAATTAAGAAAAGAAAAAGGAAAAAGCTGTGGCTGCCCCATCCCTGGGACTGTCCAAGGCCAGGCTGGACAGGGCTTGCAGCACCCTGCGATAGTGCAAGGTGTCCCTGCCCATTGCAGGGGCTGGCACTGGATGAGCTTTAAGGTCCCTGCCAACCCAAACCAGTCTGGGATTCTTTGATTCTATAATTGTGCTTCCTTCAACTATTTTGCTCACCAAATTCTGCCCTTTGCCTGATGGAGATTAAGTAATTACCAGTGGTATGGCAGCAATGGTAGGACAGCTCTGTGGTTTCTGGAACATGGGATTATGCCAGAAAAGCTCTGGGATCCAGTTCTCAAGCGGAGTGAGTGGAAGCAGGAGCTCAGTGCTGCCTCATTTCACAGCCATGACATCAGCTCCGACCTCCACGGAAATGTGAAGCCTCTGGCCGGGAGGATCGATCCTGCTGAGCTCGGAGCAGGAGCTGCCGTGTGGTCAGCGGGCTGCTGAGCACATCAACTGATTCACTCCCAAAAGTGACTGGAGTCTTCCCCCACCACCCAGAGGAACCAGCAGCAGCTATTTATATATATATATATCGGACAAGAGGGATTTATATCATTGTATATATATACACACATGTATGATATTTTTATGCATCAAGGGGGAATGGCTTTAAGCTGAAGGAGGGCAGGTTTGGATTGGATATTGGGAAGAAATTCTTGACTCCAAGGGTGGTGAGGCCCTGGCACAGGGTGCCCAGAGAAGCTGTGGATGCCCCTGGATCCCTGCAAGTGTCCAAGGCCAGGCTGGACAGGACTTGGAGCAGCCTGGGACAGTGGAAGGCGTCCCTGCCCATGGATGAGTTTTTAAGGTCCCTTCCAATCCAGACCATTCTGGGATTCTTTCGCCAGAGCCTGAGAGCCCAGGATTGGGAGCCTGCGCCGAGCTCCTGGTCTGTATTTAACAGTACAGACAATGCAGACACAGCCAGTGGCTCTCACACCTGAGTAAATGTCACCTAAAAGAAAGTTTAAGGCTTAACTGCCAGGTTAGTTCATGTTTGTGCAGTGCTTTCAAGATAAAAACACTCTGCGTGCTAAGCATTATCATCAAGTCTAAGGAGGGCAGACTTGGCTCTAGGAGAGATACTAGAATTACATACACACAAATTAAAACACTTGGATTCTTTCCAGAGCAGATCATTCCGAATTTGTCTTTTTGCTTGTCAGTACACAGCTCCACAAATGTCTGCTTTTTAGACACATGGGACAGAAATCCACACAGTCGAGTTCCTAAAAGCAAGTAATATCAAAAACCATTCCTAAATGGCAGAAGATTATCCTCAAAGCAAGGAAAAAAGCACCTTCACTTTTGTCATGGGACACCCACAGAGCTTGAAAAGTCCCAACTTTATGGCCCATAAAATTTTTCTGACCTTCGCAGTGTGACAGCAAACCCCTTCAGTGAGAAACTTCAGTGAAAGGAAAGCTCTAAAAGGTTCAACCAAAGTATTATATATAAACACTGAATATTTGTATAAATATTTACGTGTAGTAAGTTCCAAAACGAAGTTCAGGCAAGAAGCAATAAAAGAAGCTTCCAAGCTTCCACAAAAAGCATGGCAGTCTCATGGAAAGCCACAGCAAGTGGCTTCAACCAAATACCCAGCTCAGGTCTCACTCCTTGTACCTGAACAAGCCTCTCAGTATTGTGCTGGGAGTTTCTGGAACAGAGTTTAGTCTTTAATCAAAGTTTATTTTCCTCTTGCAGAACACTGAGTACTCACATATCAAAAGCCTTGACAAAATTCCTAGGGCTTCACATTTTTCTTACTCCTAATGAAAAACAGCCTGGCCGGAGCTGTGAATATTGTCCTTGTTACTGTGATTTCCAAGTCTCGGGATAGGGGCTGCTGCTCCCGGTGCCCTCGGGAGCATCTGGGCAGCGCCGGGGCCGCTCAGGCAGCCGGGAACGTTCCTGTGGCAGGGCAGAGCGCAGCCCCGCTCCCTGCACACAGGAATCAGACGTTTGCTGACTAATGCTGACCAGCTGGAGAAGCAGGGGAGCAGCCTGGGCTGGGCTGGAGCCCTGGGACGGAGGCCGGGCTGTGGGAGGGCAGGGTGGGTGCAGCAGTGCAGGAGCCCTGGGCAAACCAGGAGCCAAACACGCCCTGCCTGGCACCTCCGGCTCCCCAAACAACAGTGGCACTCCAGCCCCAGAGCCAGCCTCGGGCTGCGGGGACAATGGGCACAGCCTGAGCACGGGGAGGGATGGGCTGACTGACACAGGCAGATCCTGCAACAGGCTCCGGAGGAGAGAGGATTCAGGATACAAAAACAACACCTTAAAGAGAAAGCTTCTCACTGAACACCAATAACTACAGTATGCCTTAGCTTCACTCCTGTTCCAACAGGGAGGGGTGTTGATCAATTACCTCCCCCATGCTTTGCTTTTCCTCTATTCTTCTCAGGTATTTTCAGTAAGTATAGAATACTATATAAAGAGACAAGAGCTCTGCTGGAGCTTATAATTCATCTAAAAAATTGCCTTAAATTTCGAGTTAAAACATCGTAACACAGAAAACACAAGTCCAATTTTTAAGTGACAAGTACTTTGCATTGCAGAACCTTTTTAACACACTCCCAGCTCTCAAATAAACTAATCACCACACAAAGTCCAGCGAGGCAGCTGGGAGCAGTTCCAGCCCTTGCCAGAGCCATGTGAGGGCTGCAGGCACCCACACAGCAGCAGCCTCTCCTGAGCAGGAGCTGAGCAGTTTTCTGGGAATAAGAGATCAAAGTTCCCCCAGAGCCTCCTTTTCTCCAGGGTGAGCTCCCCCAGCTGCTCCTCACTGGACCCTCCAGACCCTTAAAAGGACCTTCAAGCCCACCCATTCCCACCCCTGCCCTGCAGGGACCCCTTTCACAGGACCAGGCTGCTCCAAGCCCCACCCGACCCCGGTAGGGGACACACAGCACCTGCCTCCACTGCCCCATCCCTCCCTGCAAAATGCAGCAGGGCAGCTGGCGGGCTGCAACCCAGACTCCAGCTTATCTCACCACAAATGTTGCACATGTTTGAACCCCAAGTTTGTGATTCAAGCCCTTACTATGGACAGGCAGGAGCCATCCTTGGCCTAATGAGAACAAAAGGATGCTCAAGTATTTGCAATCACAGCAAAAATAAATAGCTGCTGAGGGCACAAACCACAGCTGCAAGAGCTACTGAGATATTTATTAACACTGATTTTCCCGGGAAGGTGTGCACTAACGAAGAATGTAACAGCTTTTATACATTCTCACATGCAAGGCAGACTGAACAGTCTGAGCACCCAAGTGCTCATGGTACCATTCAAGCACGGCTCTCTATAAAACAGCTTCACTACAGACTCTCTGGTGTTTAAGGGGGGAAGAACTGTGAAGTAAAATCTTCCCCACACAGTAAGAATGCAGATATCATGGAGTCTCTCTCCCATATGGATTCTGAACTGTCTAATAAGGAAATTAAAAACTACCCATTAAAGCTTTCCTTCTTTGCTTTCAGAGAAACTGGAACAGAAGCAGGGGACTGGCTCTACCCAACAGCTCCCAATACTGCTGAGGAAAGGTGAACATATAGCTTTAGGATATTTGGCAAGACAAGAGCAGGAAATAAAAGCAATTTATTTCAGGAATGATCACAAGCACTTTCAGCCATAAGAAATCATCCTCCCAATGGCAGCATCCCAACCACGTGCTCAGTACTTCCTGCAGGAGACAAATTCCTGCTGCATGGAAGAGAGGAGAGTCGTAACAGCAAGTGAATGGAGTTTAATCTGTGCCGGGAATTCTCAGGAGTTTTGGCTCCCAGGGAGGAGGTTGTTAATTCAGTTCACTGCTAACTCAGCAGCCCAGCACACCGTGCACCCCACTCCCAACTGCACAGTACAGCTCCTTGTGAAAAGGCAGATTTAACAGGACACACGCGTACAAATCACCGCCTGTGGAAACTCAACTGCTGTAAAGGCAGACCGTGTTTTGTTACATCTCCTGAGAATTCTGTCTCCCAGGACCTGTAACAAAAAACTTCACAAAACCAAAAAACTTCACAAAACCACTCAACTGCTACTGCCACGCTCCCACCAAACTCCCCCACACAGGACACCCTGGTCCTTCTCAACTACCAGCTGCACCCAGATCCAGAGATTCCCAGGAAAGGAATGAGGAAACCATCAAACTCAGCTGAACACTCTCCAGGAAATAAAACCTTTGCCAGGGTCTTATCAACTCAGATTTTGACAGGAAACATTTCTTGCATCAAAATCTTTGCTTTTATCTCCTAGGAATTAAAGGGATGTCCAGTCTTTACGCCCAAAGTTAGAGCCCAGGTCTTTGAAAGAGGTGGCATCTGAGACCAAGAAGATGACTAACTAGTAGAATTTTTGAGTTTGTTGAGTGTCTCCCAAAAGGATAGAGAAGAACTAGTAGCTCTCTCCCAAACACCAGAGTAGAACAGAAAGAGGATTAAAAAATTGACAGAATTTTAATAGAAGAAATCTTAGTAGAAGAACATGTCACTAACTGGAGCACATTTCAGGGAATGCAAGAAAGAATTGCAGAGCTGCAGTCTAGATGGTCTTATTTTAAAAAGCACACAACTTCAAAGCACTGAGATATGTTCTGCCATGAAGCAGCACTGAACTTGGCTGGCTTCCCTCCTCTCTCCAAACAGCAACAAAGGAACACTGTTCTTCCCCAGCAGACAGCAAACACTGGCACATATTTTCAGGGAGACACCTGTTAGGGCTGGAAGAGCTCAGGGAGTACAGCAGAAGTGGCCACAGTGACCCAGTGAACCTCAGAGAGCCACCACGGCTCTTTTTGATCCCAGCTCTTTCCTGCTTTTCCTCAGCTCCATGCAAACAGTTCTACAGACAGCACAGATGCCTCTTGCTCACCAGGGAAGAGTTACAAGAGGGTGTTTAGGCACACTCCATAGATAGTTTTACCTCCCAGAGTAGCACTTTCTCCTTATTTCTCTAAGAAAAAAAACAAAATGCTGCAAAACCCACTTGGGCTTTGGTCAAGGATTATCTATACTTATTTTACTTTAAAAAAAAATCCTTGCATGCAAACTATGCCAACTATTCCTGCTCAGAGTCTGCGAAAGCCTCATCCTTGAAGATCTGGGGCAAGAGGCAATGCTGTTACAACTGCACCTTGAGACACAGAAGATGCACAGGCAATATTTCCTCTTCAATATCCTCTTCCATTTAGAAGTGTGACAGCAGATACCTTCACAGTCTCCAGTTTGGAGGAAAAAAGGGGAGAGTAAGGCCCATGTGAGCTAAAAAGCAGCAGTTACTGCTTTTGGGCAAAGCTTTCTTCCCCAGAATCACCAGACTGATACAGGAGGATCCTGATGCTGACCTTCATAAGGCAGAAAAGAACTCATGATTTATGTCCTTTGATATAAAAACAGAACTTACAACAACAAAAAAGCTACAAGAAGTCTATTGGACCTTATAAACGAAGTCCTGGACAAACTGGTAACTGTACTGAGTTTAGTTTATTAAGAACAAATTAATTTGCAACCACTTAATTCCATTTGAAGGCTGACTAAGCAAAGCTTACAGGCTGTTTTCTTATTGACAAGTCTCATCTTTAAAAGCTCCTTATCTAACAGCTCTCTGCTTTTGCCACAGCAAGTTAGAAAACTAAGATAAAACACTGGTGGTGCAGAAGCCAGAAACAAGGCAAGCTGCAGGAATTTAACCATGTTTAAGTATTTTGCATCCTGCTACCCACATAGAGACACGAGTTCTAGAAGAGATGTTAAACCTCGTGTTTCAAAATTTAGAACCTCTTACCAACATGAATGAACTCTACCACAAAGAGCAGATCCTCCTCCTTAATTTTTATGTTATCTTTAAAAGCATGCAGAAGTGGTTTCAGAAACATTTATGCGGTGCAGCCTAAATCCGCTGTGCAATAAAATTATTGACGTGCAGAGAAAGAGCAAGACTGAGTTTGGGCAGGTTATTAGATATCAGGAAGAAATTCCTCCCTGGGAGGATGGGCAGGCCCTGGCACAGGGTGCCCAGAGCAGCTGTGGCTGCCCCTGGATCCCTGGCAGTGCCCAAGGCCAGGCTGGACAGGGCTTGGAGCAGCCTGGGACAGGGGAAGGTGTCCTGCCCATGGCAGGGGTGGCACTGGATGAGCTCTAAGGTCCCTTCCCACCCAAACCATTCTGTGATTCCACGAAATAAAGCAGGTGATATTTCTGGTGACGTGGTTGTACCACGAGAAACTTGTCACACACATGAAGATTTCGTATTCAAGCTCTCAAAACACACTTGCTTTTACCTAGTGACCTGCACCTCACCTCCTGCTTGTCCTAAAACCTGCTTTAATAAAATTATATTGAGATTGCATTGAAAAAGAGACTCCAGATTTCCTCCCTGCAGCCAACAAACTTAACCATACCTGTAACTACAGAGATGAGAGCAAGGGTCTCAGATTGTCGGGATCTAAATAAACAGAGAGCCTTCTTTGAAAAAGTTGGTAGTATACCACGCACACAGTGTGTACACACTCCAAAATGCTTTCAAGCCTTTCAAAACTCACTATAAACTCACGCAAGTCATTCACAATTCCCTATAGTTTAAAAAACACAAGCCACTAAAAAAAGGATCATACGTCACATGTGAAAGAGAAAACAACCATTTTTACTTTAGAACAGTCAGATTCAGCTGCTGTTTGGGAAACATACAGCCAATTACATTTATTTCTGTGACTCAGGGTTCCTGCAGCCTGCTTCTCTTCCCAGAGGTACCTGAGTTATCCTTCAGCACTTTCCAGCTTTTTGCTGGCCTGTTACACAGCTTTATGTGGCCACAGTCCTCCAACTCTTGTCTGATGATTAACACAATCCTGCAGAAGAGCAGAATGCTGCCGATTCTTTATAAAAGAGCTCCCCAGAATGAAGTATTAATTTAATCTCATTTAGACACAGGAAGATTCAGCATTTCATTCTGCAAGGGAGAGATGCTTTCTACTATGTCAAGGCAGCAGGCAAGAAATCAAAATAATGAGTTCAGAGCCACATTGCTGGGTTCACACAGACTGAAATTCCATAATGTGAAAGAATAAACTGCCGTCTTGAGCAATTAAGCAGCATTTTCTATTCACAAAAGTACATCCTCCTTGGGTGTCACTAAACACTGCACTGATTCCAAGCAACTCAGCTGCTCTTAATAAAAAAAAAATTAAAAAATAAATCCTATTTCTTGCTGGCAAGGTGAGTTACTGGAAGGCTCTTTCCTTGTCAAGGACAATGCGGGTTTGTATCAAGCAGACGTGGCAGGTTTGCCACTGCTACACGGCTCCTCCCTGTTGTAAGTGCAAACAGGGCAGCTCCTGACTCCCAGCTCCGGGAGCGAGGGGCTGCACGGGGAGAGGAGCAACCACAGCCAAGCTGGGAAAGACAACCCCGACCCCACACAGGCTGGGAGAGGACAGACAGCACCTGGGGAAACGTGCCCTTGGCACCAGGGGTGGGTTTTGAGCTCTTCTCCCTCCCTAAATGAACAGCCCTGTGAGGTACCTCTGCAAACGAATGACCCCGAGCCCGGGCAGCGCCAGGAACCCACACCAGCAGCTCCGTGAGGTTCTGTCACTGCTGGGGCTCTGGGGGATGAGGCCCCTCACAGGCACTGCTGGGAGCAACAACCCCTGGCACCAGAGGCAGCAGACAGAACCCCAGAATGGTCTGGGTTGGAAACAACCTTTAAAACCATCTTGTTCCACTCCCTGCCATGGGCAGGGACACCTTCCAGCCCCGTCCAACCTGGCCTTGGACACTTCCAGGGATGGGATATGGTTCCCTTCTGCTCCGCCCCAAAACAACTGAGACCTCACCCTAGAAAGTTAAATTTAAACCAATGCATCAAACTCCCTCTGGGATTAAAGCCAACACTGCCTTATCCAGCTCCATGGTCCACAGAGCGGGAGAAAAGGGAGATGCTCTTCTGCAAGATCTACAGAAGATCAGAAAGTTCAGGGTACAAGGTGGAAAGAGAAGCCATGGGAACAAGAAGTGGTGAGAAAATACCAAGAACTGAATTATTTTAGGCTATAAAGAGCTGGTTGTATCTTCACCGTCTGTAAGGACACAGAAAAAGGGTCTTTATCCCTCCACTTCACCCATATTTCCCAGAGCCAAATCAAAACCCCCACTCTGTACCACCCCCATCCCTCCAAAAGTGATTCATGTCACACACTCTGTTGGCTGCTCCACCAGAAATTTATTTTTCTTGGATAGATTTTCCTCAGCCCTTTCAATCAGGTTCAGCCAAGACACACTCTACTCCAGGACTTTTCACAAGGACTAGATAATGTTTGTTTCATGCCAAGACACAAGGCAGGAGACAGAATAAAAGTATCTGTAGAGAAATCAGGCCACTTTCCACTTTGTGAGCCAACCCCACTGCAGTTCAAGTGCCACAGTTTGGAGCACCTCATACTCAGACTTATTTTATTTTCATCCTGTGTGTGAAGCCTGCAATAAATATCCAGCAATTCTGTAAGGTGCTGGAAAGTGAGAAAAGAGAGAGGAATATTGGTCTGTTTCTCTAATTTGGACCCTTTGCAGCCAACAGCATGTATTTAATACTGGGCTCCAATTTGCAAGAATAGATTCTTCTTGAAGATGGGATATTTTTAGAAGATGTTTTGATTGGTGGCATTGAAACATCTCATCCAAGAAGCAGAGCTTCCATCGTTATCCCAAACCTCCTCAGTCTCTCAAAAAATCAAGACATCAATCTCATCAGGAGAATTTTTTAATCAAAGATGTGCTCAGGAGGGTTTTCCTGTTCTTTTGGGGGAAGAGGGAGTGGGAGTGAATGGAGCATTACTCACCCTGCAGTCACCACTTTCTAGGAGTTGGGCTTTTCTAGAGAAGTGAATACTAGACCTTTTTTTTTAAATTTAACTTTTTTATTTACAAGCAGAAGCAAAGCATGTCACATTCACATGTCTAAACGCCAGGACAAGAGCCAAAAAAACTGAGCTGGGGCAACTTTCAGTCAAGTAATCCATGATGAAAGGCAGCAAATGAGAATAGTTTGGAGTATTACAACATCTTCCAGACCTTAATGCTTGGTAAAACTAAAAAAGTTCACACAAAGAACAGAATAGAGGTTCTCAATCCACTGGGACTCCCAGAAAGGGCTGCAGACAGTGTTGGCAGGCTGAGAGCCCTCACCCAGCCCAGGCTGATGCACAACCACGGCACCGCTCCCCATCGCAGGTCACCCTGGGCTGAGCTGAGACTTCCCTGCTTTGGGACAGCGTTCTTCTCCCGGCCCATCCAACGTTATCACTCATGTCAAGAGAAAGCCTACAACACATGGGAGGTTTTCAAACACATTCACAAACTTTGAAGCCAAGAGTTTCACAACAAAAGCCAACACAAAAGTCATTGTACCAGAAACAAAGAGCCGTGGCTGCGAGTCTGTTACTGCACAGCCTCCAAGGGTCCAGAGGGCCAAGGGGGATCTGCAGCCAAACCATTACACATTTGCACCTCCCCAGACCTAGAGGATTCCCAGCCCTGGAAGAGATACGACCAATTTTTTTCATTAGAGGAGCTGGAACGAGCTGTGGTAAGAACTAGAACTGTCATCAGCCAGTGCAGCTCTGCACTGTCAGCTCGCTCGATGGGCCAGGGAGTTCATGACTGCTAGAGAGGGTGGGATGTTTTCATCTAAATAAAAAAGGAAAAAACCCTGGTAAAAGGGAAAATGTCCCTCTGAAATTAACATACAATCTTGTGCAATAAATGCAACTCTAGAAGTGACATTACCCCGCTCTGAGCTAACAGGCAATTACTGTGACTGGAAAAGGGAGATTTTTGCACGGATTTCTACATTCTCCAAGACATCTCTGTGAAGGAAGACAACACTTTTCCATTCAGCTCTCTGCCCTAATATGTGTCAAAAACCGATCAGAGGTTTGATGGAGATGATTAATCCTGGAGGGAGCCGGGCAGCTGCTGCTCTCCGTGGCAGGGAGGAGGAGGGGAGTCTGCTCCCCAGCTTTCTGAGAGCAGCATGAGCCACAGCTAAGGAGATAATCACAAATTCTTAGAACCCCCTTTATCTCGCCAAGCATCAGCTAAATAAATAAACCAAGATGCTTTTGGACAAGCTACTCTCAGAAATGAAGTGAAGCACAGGAGAGCTCCATTACTTCAATTAATACTCCCATTTGTACCAGGTCAGCAGTTCCCAAGGGCAGTGGGGACACGCACATCTCACTGTTCCTCATCCAACAAAATCCCCAATCGTTGGGCAATGAGCATCCAACTCGCTTTAAAACTCCAGCAGATCTCTGTAGGACCCGAGAGTAAAAAAAGAAAAAGCAGGGGGAAAAAAAGAGAAAAGGCTCCCCTGGATACGCTTTCTCGAAAATTCTGGTTGCAGTCTCTCAAACTGGAAGGAAAATTACACAGTTTTACAGAATCCCAGAATGGTTTGGGTTGGGAGGCACCTTAAAGCTCATCCAGTCCCACCCCCTGCCATGGACAGGGACACCTTCCACTGTCCCAGGTTGCTCCAAGCCCCGTCCAACCTGGCCTGGGACATTTCCAGGGACAGGGCAGTAACAGCTGCTCTGGGCAACACAGTTTTCTCCCAGGCCTAATAAATTTAAGTAAAACCAAATTCCTTTTTTTTTTCCAGTATGACAACTGCAGCAAGCCCAGAACAGGAAGATCACTTTATGTACTAGTTTGACTAGTTGAAAAATTCAAACACCTACATCAGAGAGGAAAAAAAAAACCTACCAGAAAGCTCCAAAAGGAGGAGGGGGGAAAATTTCAATTATATAAGGCAAAGATTGAAAGTAGCCAAGTGCTCTGCATGCAGATGGTTGTTAACAAGCAGACAAGAAGTAGATGAAAGGGATTTTGAGGAATGCCGCAACATCAGAGGAAAACAATAAAGAGAGGATTCCTCCAGCAGATTCACCCAGTAACACTCAGCTCCAGCAACAGACCCTCATTAGTGAGGACCACCTCGTTAGTGCTGAGGGGCTGCAGAGGTTCCCTCCCCGCTGGAGTCCTGCAGCCATCGCTTGTTCCAAGCATCACAACTAAAAGCATCTGGGAATTTACGACCAAAATCTTCACAGACACAACAACAACGAAGAAAACACCCACAACATTTTCTTCTCGTCCTCCTCTTTCAAGGAGCTGCATCACTGAGCACCACAGTTTTCACAGAGCATCTTTTTAAGCTGTGGGAGGGAAACAGGCACAGGATGGGATTGTTGGGGTGTCTGTGCAGGGCCAGCAGTTGGACTGGGTGATCCCTGTGGGTCTCTTCCAACTCTGGATATTCTCTGATAATTTCCACTAGTTCTTCATGAAGCCACCAAAACACTTAATCAAGTCATTTTTCCTTTAATTTTTCAGAGAGGAGCACCTCGTCCTGGCACACAAATTTATTGCTCAAGCACAAGAAAACACTGGTACAATAACCAACTCGATCTGCAGAGCAGCTAATCTGATCAGGGCTTACCTGTACCCAGCCTGGAGGGCGTTTGGTTTCAGGAGTTTAACACAACCAAAGCACGCCCGATACGGAGAGAAGGGGGGGGGGGAAACAAAGGCAGAGCTGTGCCATGACAACTAGGATGGGTTATGAAAGTTTTCTCTCCTCAGAGGATACTATTTTGAAAATAAATACTATCTGAAGAGCCAGCACGCAGGAGAATTAGCTGCCGCAAGAACTAGAACTCTTTCCATTAAAAAGACCTGGCCATGAATACCCCAGCAGAGGCGATGCAGAGGGAGAGGAGGGGCACTGGGGCAGGTCTGACAAGTGAAAGATTCAGACAAAAGACTGAAGCAGCACAGAACCACCGTAACTGGAGACAGATGTAATTCCAGCCTGTTAGGAAGAATTCAAAGAACAGCTCACATTCAGGAAAAAAGCAGCTAAAAAAGAAAAACCAGCGGCTACACACTTTGTAAACCAGGTTAACATCTAATACACAACACAATGTCAATCAGAGCCTACAGGTAAGATTTTTTACAAGTATTACTTACTAAAAGTAGGTTTAAATAACTAAGAGTTAAGCTGGTTCGGGCTTCCTGCCCATTTCCAGAGGCAGGGAGAGGGGGATGGTAGGGGGGAACGAGCAAGGGCTGAATATGGAAAGCTGTCTTTAGGCACAATATGAATCATCACACTGAGGAATCTTCTTTAAGTGGCTGGCTACTACTCAAACAGATTTATTTTATTTAAAATGGGATGGTTTTGACCAATATATGCACAACGAACCTTGGAGAAGTCATTACACGACACTCTGCTGTGTCTATTACAAAGAAAAATATTTGAAAATTAATCTGTATCAATTTAATCCACCCTGACGTAGGAAAAGTGGTTAATGCCTTGGGAGATTTCCTAATGTGCTTGGTTTCTTCACATTATTTTCTGCTGTCTCAGTATAAACAGCACCCTGCCTTTGACTTTCAGAAATCTCTGCTAATGGCAGGAGAGCTACCTGAAAGGAGCAGAGAGAGAATCATTTTCTTGTTTTAGCCTGAGACAGTAAAAAGCCAACACCACAAAATGTTGCATACATGGAGCAAGAGCCCTGCAAGTGTTCTGCATTCAAAATGCAGATCTACAGAAGGCTGATTGTCTCATTTTTTTGAAATAGCCAGCACTGGAATAGCAGAAGTCACATGGAGAAGGGCTCCAATTCACACAAAAATAGGCAGATTTAGCTGCTGCGATTTTTATTCATGCAACTGTCCCAGCCTAGGAATAGCAACGGCTGCTGAACAGAAATATCCTCCCCCTGGCCACTGGGATGTGGGACTCCAGTGGGGAAAAAAGCCACTAGGAACAGGAAGGGCCATCACCTCCTCCCGTCAAACCACACGGAGCAGGAGCTGGGACCACAGCAGTTCCATTTTGCCAGAGCAGAGCCAGGAGCACTGAAGCACCTTCAAACCCACGTGTCCCTCGCTCAGGTCTCCCCTCTGGATCAGACAGATCCCTGCTCCGCTCTGGGTGCACACAGAAGGTGTGCTCTGTGTTTTCCACCTTCTTGCATATTCAGCTGCTGACCCACAACTCGTATTTATGTATTTCATATATACCCACACATTTCATATGTGCATACAAATATGCCTCACTAAACCTTTTTCTCTTCAGGAACCCTTTTTTTTTTTGCGATTTCTGTCTATGGCACCTAGAAAAAACCTCTCTGGTTCCCTCTCAATTGTGGAATGGGTTTGCTATTAAGAGGGAGCCACCAGGGAATGCAGGAAATGCAGACTGAGCCTATGAGCTGCCTCAAAGGCTTCTATATGAAGACATCCAATTTTATCTCAACTAAGCCTAGAGCCCCCCATGAACACCAATGGGGTAACAGCTCCAAATCTTTAATATCATGGAAAGAGACGAGCTCCAACTGCACACAGGCTGGGATGAGAAGCACTTTGGAGATAAAATATTCTTTACCTAGACCAGGAGAACGAGCGACAGCAGGTATTCCCAAGCTTCACCCACAGTACCAGAGAGGAAAGATTTTGTGGCAAACATTCCCCAGATGACTGAAGCTCTCTTATTTTCCTGTTTGCTGGCCAAGACCAGTTCAATCTACGGATGGCTGCTCGCTCCAGGCACTGCATCAAACCCTTTCCTTTGCCTCCCATCACACACATTTCCCTCCAATTCACACTGCTTTCCATTAATATTTGAAAGTCCTCCCCTATACAAATAAAATTCTTGCAACATTTCTTACAACATCGTTATGTGTTACTATGGAAACTGCTAAAATGTCACAAAATACAAAAGCCTAAAGCTCTGCTGCATGAGGAGAACCCTGATCATCCTTAGTTCCCTCTTTGGGTAATTTGATTATCAAATGTTTTGAGCCGAATATAAAAAAAGTCACTATTATAGTGGGGGGTGTATTTTTTTTTTTGGCATTGCTTTAAATTACTGAATATTTCATTAATCTAGCAGCCAAATGAAGTCACTTTTCACAAACCCACTCTGTCAGGAGGCACTTTTGAGGCAGGAAAATGACATTCAAAACTCTCTAAAACTCCACGCTGAGCAGAGAAGCTGTGGCTGCCCCATCCCTGGAAGTGTCCAAGGCCAGGCTGGACGGAGCACCCCGGGACAGTGGAAGGTGTCTCTGCCCATGGCAGGGGGGTGGCACTGGATGGGCTTCAAGCCTAAAGCATTCTGTGATTCTGTGAGTGTATTTCACACAGGCAGGAGGCACAGATTTAACAGATACAGGAGCTCTAACTCTTTAAAACAGGGGCTGTTTGAGAATCACAGAGTTGTGGAGAGAGCGCCCTGTGCTCATTCATAAGGCAGCAGGAATTAATGTGCCTCAGAAGCAGGCGCATCACGAGATGTGCCAGCCGAGCTGTGCCACCACTATCGTAGGGAACATCTCGTTTTGCAGCTGAGACATCGTGGTCGCACATGAGCATCGGGGAGAGAGCAGCCATCTGCCAGGAGCTCACCTCACTAACCTGACAGCTCCCAGCCAACTCGGCAGCTCCAAACGTGCCCCGGGGTGAGCTCCCTGCTCGGCACAGCCTCGGACAGCGCTGGCACGGGCAGCGCTTGGCACGGAGCTCGGGGAGGGGCAGCAAAAGGGAAAACACCCTCGACGTGACCAATTCGCTGCGAGATTTTTGTGCCACTCCATCATCATAACAAAAGCAGTGAACAGAAAGTCTCAACAGCACAAGACTCTGACTGTCCCCTTTCAAACATTCTCCTTCACCAAAGCATCATCCCCTCCACTGCTGATGCAATGCAATGAAACAGCACGTCTTACAGGAAAATCCCAGGTTTCACAGGAAAATCCCAGGCATCGTTAGCAAATCCCTAACTCGGCGTGCCTGTGCCAGGTACCCTTCCCATAAATAGCTTGTTCAGTGCTGAGGTCAAACCTGGAGCAGACATTCCAGAAAGTAACCTTATCCCAGGGAAGGTCAGAGGGGGGTGAAAAGAAAAGAAATAGGACATTAAAAAAAAAAAAAAAGGAGTAAAGAAAAGAAGGAGCTGGACGTCATTTAAGCAAACCATTCCAGTACTTCAAGTGAAAGCAAATCTTTCAAATGCAGAGAGCCACAACCAGAGACAACTCGGAGTGCACTGGAGAGTTGAATGATTCCCAGCTGGCTCCAGACATGTGAAGGGCAACTGCAACAAACCCAACAGCAATTCAAGCTTCTCTTCCCACTTCCCATCTGAATTCTTAGTCAATACACAGGCCCTCACCTATTTATATTTTTAAGCCCTTCCTTTCATTCTGAAATCCAGCAAATAAAACCTAAGCCAATTTTTTTCAGTTCTCTCCTACCTAAAGTGTTTTATCTGAGGAGGGCCCAGCAAAGACATCGAGCTCTCCAAGCCTTTGAAACGAGACACTTGCAAAACGCCCCATATCCAGGGTGTGCCCAAAACACACTCCGTGGAAAAATCTCTTGGGGTAGTGCCAGTTTAGCAAGAAAAACATTTTCCCCCAGCTGGAAGTCTAGCACTGCTGAGCGAGTGCAACCAGAATGGATCTGAGGGAGGAGAGAACAAAGGAAGGGGGAAGCCCATGCCACTGCAGAATGAAACCCCAAATCTTTGAGGAAGACAGCTGGGAGCACCTTTACAATCTCTTCCTTAAGGAATACCACGTTCACCATTGCTCCACTTGTAATCTCAGCCATGCAGGAATTCTAATCTCAGCCATACAGTCATTTTTTGTCTTCTGTCAGTACCAGCATGAATAAAAACACAGCTCTGAGCTGCGGCTGCTTGCAGATTCTGGCGTAACAGTATAGAAGTCTTTCCCCATCCCCCACAAAGGTATATTAGACTTCAATATTGGAGAACAGCTCTAAACAGGGCCCCTTTTCCCTTGCTCAAACACCGACTTTAATTTCAGAGGAGACAGCAGCAAAGCAGACAAGTACCACACTGGGTTTTTAATACCAGTTCGCATTCACAAACTTCTCAAATTTTCTTTTCTGCTGCTTCAGATGTTGTGACAGGCTTTTTCCAATGAAAAGTAAAGTAAATATTTATACAACCCTATCCGCAGTGTCACACACAACTCCTAAAAATTCTGAACTACAGGCTGTTCTTACTCGCTGCCCCACTGGGTAAGGGCTACAGAGACAAAGAGCAGCTTATTGGCAGTACCAGACACCAAATCATTCCCAGTCCTCTGATTATCTTCCATACACCAGCCCAGCACAGCCTGAGAAACAGAGAGAGAAGACCTGACCCTGAACAGAACAACCCAAAACGCCGCAAGGGCAGTAAGATGCTTTGTCTGCATTCAACACCCCACACACCAAACTCCAATGTTCTCCTAATCACACGGATCCGAATGCTATTCCTTGCACACGTGACCCAACACCGAGTGCTGGTTCACAGAATCCCAGACTGGTCTGGGGAGGAAGGGGCTTTCAGCCTAGAAAGATAGATTTAAACCAAAGCACCAAACCCCCTCTCAGATGAAAGACATCCACACGGCTTTATCTGAGGTCTGTGGACGGCCACCGACCTACACCAAACCTTCCTGCCATTCTCCGGTGAGGTTTGCACGAGAATCAAGGCTCTAATGAAAGTCAGGAACAACTTATTAGACACCCGTAATATCTATAAAAGGTGTACTAGGACCAGCATCTCTTTGAGAAATAACTGACTATTCTCGTTTGCCCTCTTTCCTTAAAAGCAAGAGGGACTTGGAGTGTCCTACTTACTCTGGATACCTGATTAAGCATTTTTGAACAATCAGCTGCTCTATTGTTTGCTTTCAAATGCTAAGCAAGAACACTTCAGGATTTGCTCTCTCTTCCCGACTGAAAGAACTTGCAGGACTTCTGACCAACACATTGCTGCTGAGACTAACAACTCAGACAACACATAAGCAAGTTCTCATAAACAGCTGAAAAATACAGTTAAGCACCTTGCTGTCATCAGTACCTACAAGTACAGCTAAAATTCAACAAAAAAAACCACCCAAAGCATCAAGCAGGTGACTGAAAAAGTGATAAAGAGACAAACTTTCAGGATTGCTCTGCATAAACCATCTAGTGAAACATGCTTGTGATCAGTAAGAAAAGCTTCCGTAGTCTCCGCGGCACGGGCTTTGATACCTGAATTACATATGGGATCTGCCATCTGAATTATGGTTCCATGAAGTCACAGATTTGAGAAATATTACTTAATGGCCTTAGAGATAGAAGCTTCATTATCATGTTCTCGCTTGAAAAAACATAATCAAGGGAGAAAAATCAGAATCTCTAAATCCCATTTCTCAGTCAGCTGATGCACCAACTGCGGCCCCTCCCCAAGCAACCCCCAACCCAAGCGCCTCATGCATTCATCTCCAACACAGGACTTGGAAATCAGTGCTGGGAAAAGCAGTTCTTTGTGAGAAATCTTAATTACTACTTCAAGCCCAGCAACTCTGAAATCCCGGCAGCACAATGTGACGCAGTGCAGGGAGGAGACAACACAGGGGCTGTGAAATGATTCACTGCAACACCCAAGTGCAGAAGGTGCTGGGATTTCCCACCAGTAAATGGGAATAATTAAAGTGTGCTCAGGCATCGTGGCCATAGGCATCGTAACAACCACAACTGAACACTGCAGGGACTGTCTGACCCTTGGAAAGGTTCTGTGGGAAGCCAGCGGTGTGAGAAATTGGTCACTAGGAACTTCAGCTCCCTCTCAGCAGCTTGATGCAACTGCCAACCAAACAGTGACCTTCCAGACAAGAAAACCTGAGCTAAAAGGTAAGTCCCAGTTAAATATTTGGTTTCATTACCTTTTCAGAAAATTTTTCCATGGTACAGACTGAAGTTGAGGATTAGAGAGACTAAATCACCTACCATTCACCAGCTCATGTCTATGTTACAGCTTAGCATAGGTCACTAACCAGCCAAAAATAATTGACAAATTCCAACTTAACTTGTCTACAGGCAAATCCAAAGAAACCACCAGTCTGAGAAAAGCAACTACTATAAAGGTGCACAAGCCATATTAAATATTTCCTTTTTATATGTATTAGCACAGGGACACAGAAGCAACAGGACCTTGGTGACTTTCTAAACCATCACTCAGCCACATAAACCAGACTTCAGCCAGCAGCCCTCCAGCACTGGAAAGAATTCCATGCCCTTCTCTGAACCACGTTTCACAAGCAGCTCCTGATCCCAACACGGTGACAGCAACATAAAACCATGGAGTGGTTGGGGTTGGAAGGGACGTTAAAGCCCATCCAGTCCCACCCCTGCCATGGGCAGGGACACCTTCCACTGTCCCAGGCTGCTCCAAGCCCTGTCCAGCCTGGCCTGGGACACTTGCAGGGATCCAGAGGCAGCCACGGCTTCTCTGGGCAGCCTGTGCCAGTCCCTCCCCAGCCCCAAAGGGCAGCTGGGCCCTTTCACAGTCACACAGGTTTCTCAGGCGCTGCTGCCTCCAGTCACACCCAGCCAAGGCAGCTGGGATTCTCCACACAGGAGACTCCAACCTGCCTTCCTCACCTCCTAGCAAAGGCAAAGCTGCTCTCTCCTGATCCTCATTCTGCACTGCTTACACCTTTAGAGGATCTCGGCTGCGAGGCAGAGCTGTGTATTGTTCACCTGGGAGCAGATGCAATCCAACACAGTGGTCCTCGATGCACACAAAGGAAAGGACTCAGCACAACTCAACCCTGCCTGCACACACCTGCCCTCCCCATCGGCTGCCTGAGAACCAGGAGCACCTCGTTAAACCAAGCCCATGGCTGGCAGGGCTTCCCAAAGGTGTAACAAATCCTCCCTGCTTTGTTTATGCATTACATGATGGCCTGGTTATGCACCTGAATGACAGCACCTTCCTGGGCAGCAGGTCTGGGAGTGCTTTAAAAGGACCTACCAAGTTCTGATACATCCCTAACACTACTGGAAAGAAGAATTTCTCAGGAAGATAGTGCTCCATAGCTGAGATCAGGCAGGTCAGAACAGTACAAATGCTTCAAAGTCTGTCCTTGACCAGATACTGATTCTGGAATGCCACCACACCAGAAAAACTCAAAGGTCAGCTCTTATCTAAGCATGATGTAAACATGTCTTTGTCTCTTTCGGGTGCTCCTACTTCAATCTCAGAGGTGGTCAGTGACATGGCCACTCACGGCCAGCGGGCTCCGAGACTGTTTGTGGCACAACTCTCACTAAAGATCTAGAAGCAAACAGCAGGTTTTTGGAGGGAAGGCAGGGGCACCCAGAAGCAATGCAGAACCAAGGGATGATGACCAAGCAACAAGAAGTTTACACAACCACAGAACTGCTGGGGTTGGAAGGGACCTCTGGAGACCACCCAGTCCAAGCCCCTGCCAAGACAGGGTCTCCTAAAGCAGGTTACGCAGGAACACGTCCAGGTGGGTTTGGAATGTCTCCATTACACCCTTTAAGATATTTCATCTCACTATCAAAATTAAAATAATCAGGGTTCACGTCTTCCTTCCAAGAAGCAAATTCAGCAAGACAAAAAAATCCAGCCCTCCTTGAGCAGCCTCTGCACTCACCCTAATGTACAATGGCTCTGTACCATCAGCTGGCCCAAAGCAGCTTCCCAGGGGAAAACTCAGCTCTTCCCTTCCTGCCTCTTAGCACTGCTGGAAAAGAATGGTATTTAGATGTGCTTGTACTCTTAAGGTTGACTTGAGGAGTTCCTCTAACGAGTACCAACACGCACTGAGCCTCAGCAGTGCCAGAGCTCGGGCCGATGTCACAGCACCCATCCAACAGGACGGCCAGTGCTGGGACGGCTCATCACTAAATACCCACAGGCACCAACTTTAAATGAGGTTTGGTGGGCCTGGCCTAGATGCCAGTGTGCATACACACCAGCTTCTGAACCCAGAGACAATAGAGGGATCAGTCTTTTTATTAGCTTTCAAATCTTTGGCTTTTTAAGAGTACTCAGAACGTGAAGGCATGACTAACGCAAAGGGCGGAAAAGCCAGCAAAGAATTTCACGCGTTGTGTCTCTGAATGCCGCACTTCCTCTTGGGATTAAGGGGAGTGGCAAAGAAATTTCACTTTGCCAGACAACACGTGAAGCCGTGAAACCTACAATATGGGAAATTTAATATTATTTTGGACATATTTTTAATCAAATGTCTCCTCTAATAACTACTACAAGACCTATAAATGCAATTCTACTACTAATCCCAACAGTAGGTTTGTGGATGCTACAAAACAGGAATAAAGTTACTAAACTCTTGTTTCTAACAGCACAAGAACCCCTTTATGTCCAGCTTTGCACCGGGAGAAACCCAAACTCAAGCCACATTTAAGACTTCACACGCAGAAATTCATCCTGCGCCACCATCCCAAAACACAATGTGACATTTAGCTGGAATTTGATATTCAAAAGCTGTAACATCTGGTTATCAGCACTCATCCACATGAGCATGCTCTCGGAGGATGCTGAAGTTACCAAGTGCCCACTGCTCACATCGACCCAGCTCAGTAAAATCTGTGTCACACAGCCCTCGACCAGTCACTAACACACTCTGGACAACAGGTATCCAAATCCATTCAGTTATTTCTCCAGAGAGATCTGAACAACCCCCAGACAGCGCAGGAATGGAAAAGTCCTGGTGACTACTTCCAGCCTGGAAGGGAAAGCCCTGGCATTCCAGCCAGGACCCCTGCGCCCATGCAGGGAGCTTTTTGTGACCACAGCCATACTTCACAGACTGAGGTCTTGGTTCAATAGGTCCACCAGGGTGGAAGAGATCATCTACTGAAGCAAGCAAGATTTCACACAGACTAGACACGGAATATGGCCTTTAAAGAGATTTTTGCAAAATACTGTAATATGCACTCCCATGGAAAATTTTGAGTTTGGAACAAAAATTTCCCTGACCTGTCTCAAGACCTTTTGCCATGAGAAGGATCCTCCTCCTCCACACACAAACTGACACCTAATACTTATGCAAACAGCATCCAGTTAACAACATAATTATGAAGCTGTTGTCATCATTTAATGCAACTCACAGACGAGAAGAAAATTCCCAGCAATAATTTCCCGGATTCAAGAAGAGAACACACTCACTTCACACTTCCACTGGCACTTGAACCAAATCCTTTCAGAGAATTTTTTTTTTCCAGACAGTTCATTTAACAAATAAAATAACTCCCCAATCATAAATATGCTGTCATCTACACAAACTCAGACTGGCCTTAATTTACACAACAGGATTACAACAAATATTCCCATTATAAAACAACAAACATTTCATTTCAGGAGACAGGACCAAAGCATCCTGAAGAGAACTGCTAATGGCATTCCAGGTTTGTATCTGCAGCTCACACCACTCCAACCAGCCAATATTTCCACGACTTGCTGCTCCACAACCACCAAAGACTATTTCCAGTAAGCATGAGGAATTTTATCTTCAGTGCTGCATGTGATGCAAATCACACCACACTACTTTTAACAATTCTTTGACCTAAGACCATCCAAAATTTAGTGTTCCTACAAAAACCGTATTTCTATCTGCCACCTCCCACCTTGCTCCCCACCACCAGAAGGGAACAAGTGAGTGCTACTTACAGTGGTACGTGGGGTTGTTCTGGATCTGCTTTGGTCAGTTCCTCTTCTTCAACGTCCGACTCTCCCCCCGAGCTGCTGTCAGTGACATCCGAGTCAAAGGCCTGCTCGCTGGATCTCAAGTTGGCCATGCCACTGGCCGTGAATCTCTCCAGCTCCTCCGATATTGAATCGCTCTTCAGGAAGTTGCTCAGGCCTTCTGAAGTAACTGTCTCACTTGCAGCTTTCCTCAAGGCTGCTTCTGCTTTTCTGGTCAACATCAGCTGGCTCCGATGCCTCAGGGGGTCCAAAGCTGGAAGCTTGCTCAGCGTTTTCTCCAAGAAGCCGCCCAACTGCTGCTGGATGTGCCTCTCCACCTGCTTCGCCTGCACCACCTGCAAGCGCTTCTGCAGCCGCCGGGCTCGGCTCTCTATGTCTGCCTGGCGCCGCAGCAGGGCCCTCGTCCTCATCTCGGAGTCCAGGGCGCTGTGGTGACCAGCCAGCAGAGAAGGTTTCTGCTCCTCCAGCTTACTGCTCCCGAAGTCGGAGCGGCTCGCAATGCCGGGCACCCGCGTCTCCCCACTGCCGCCCTCGAGCACCCACTGCTGCTCTGTGGAATTCAGGGAAGATTTATTTGCAGTGCTATTATTGCTAAAGGGAGTTGCGTGCTCTGCATCAAGGCTTCTATGTGGAAGAGTGCAATTGGTCAACCCGGTCTTCAAGTCCCCCAATTCAGAACCTCCTGTATTATAGTCAACAGTCTGGAGGGCAGCAGAAGGAGGAGCACACTTCCCACCATTCAGAGAACTAGAGTTTTCATGGTCTGAATTGGTACTTTTGGCCAATTTCTTGGCCAAGCCATTCACAGGCGCTTGTGGGAGAGGTGGCTGGCTATTAGTACTCATTGTTTTTAGATTCTCCAAAGTGAATTCCAACACTGGTTGCCTCCCCAACAGATCACTTGTTTTCAAGAAGGACTGAGATAAGAGAGAGTGAGATTTAAGGACTGTCTGCTTGTTGAAGACTCCTTGCAGCTTCAGAGGCTCTTTTGAAGAGACAGATGTTACATCCGAGCAGAGATAAGAGGCCACTAGCGGCTGCAGCTTGCCCAGCTCTTCCTTCGTAGGGTTGTTTCGGAAATCTAGACTGGGATCCTCCGGAGCAATGGCTTTCCTTTTGGTGCCGTTGGCAGCCAGGAGGATGTTGTTGGCGTTGCCGTTGCTCTCGGCACTGCCAGGCGACAAGGTGGAGGACGGGGGAGCCAGCTTGAATCGGATGTGGTGAGCTTCGGCTGCTGCGTCAGTGAGAGCGGGCGCCATCGCAGCCATTCAGCACAGAGACACGGGAAGTCCAGCCTCTCCCGCTGCCGAGGCCAGCTCCACTGCCTCCCACTGCCGCTCCCGAGGGCAGCCTGCACAGGAAGGCAAAAGACACGGTCAGGCACTGCACTCGGAGGAAATAAATCTAACGCTTCGCACAACGGCAGCGAGGCCTGGATGCACGGCTCGCGCTTCGCCGCGGTGAGCGCAGCCTGCTCCCCCCGCGAGCCCCAGCCGTGCTCAGCGGAGCCAGGCGGGCACCAGGCAGCTGAAACAGGAACAGGAGCACACAGCCCAGTCCTCCGGATCTCCCGAAGTTAATGCCTGGCTGTGACTGCTATTCCCATCTTTCAGTTTATCCAGAAGCACACCAGAATCCTTCCAGGCCTCCATGAAAGCTCCAGCCCTGCATGCTCCTATTCCTCAATGCCAGCAGCTCACCAACTTCATCATTAAAATCCCTGAGCTACACCTATGAAATAGTTTTCAGTGCTTCTACTGCCAGCTCAGGGGTCTTAAAAATGACAAATTTTACTATAACATGTAACACAGACAGGGCTGGGGGGAACAAATCACCATATGCTTAAACTCCCAGTGGCTGAAGAAACCCCACTGCTTCCCTGAAACCTGGATTTCAAGAAAGTCGCTTCCCTGGTGTATATGAAACCTACTTTCCCAGAAGTACATTTCCGAATGAGCCAGGTGATTTCCAGTGTTAGCAATTCTCATTGCTCTTTCAAGAGCACGGATAAAGATTAACCCACACATGCACAGAGTACTTCTACACTGACTAGCAGAGCGAGCCTGGGTTTAACTCAACTAGAGCAAGCAAATTAAGAGAAACAACTAAAGACTCTTCATTTCTCTACAGTGCAGCCTCTTCCCACCCACCTTCAAGTTGATGGTCATTCACCCACTTTCCTGACCACTGAAACTGTCAGTGTTTTTAAATGCCTTTTTAAATTGCATTCAAATAACCCACAGCAGTGGCTGTGCCACCAGTGAAACAGTTACTTGATTTTCCTTTTACTGCTGAAGTTATTTAGCATCTTCATAAGATATTTCAATGTCAAGTTAATAATAAAAAGTTGCCCTGATGTCTTGCTTGATATGCCAATCCTCTAATTTCACATAAATTTGCATAAGCTTGTTGTAGCTGTTCATTAACACACCCCAATGACCAAATTAATATACCACTTTACAGGAAAAGCGAGGACTATCTGAAGTTTTAATATGTTTAACAAGGAAAATTTCACAGCCAGTTTTGTTTCTGGGCTCATCCAGCTGCACCACAGTTGCTCCCAAGCATTAGACCCACGTGCTTCTCCATAACAGGGACCAGAAAGACATCAAGGCTGAAAATCAAAGTACTAAAGCCTGAATTTTTGTGAGAAGTCAGAGATGAGTTAGAGAAACAAACCGACATTCTCATGGAGGGAAGGCTCGGAATTATTTCCTCTGTGTGGTTTCCAGTGAGTACATACATCAGTCAACTGGCCAGCCCCTCACCAGGTCCAAAATACAAACCCTCCACAGTCCTAGAATCTCAAAATTATTTGGGTTGGAAGGTACCCTAAAGCTCATCCAGTCCCACCCCCACTCCCCTGCTGCCCTGGGGGACCAGCCCAGGGCACGGGGGTTTCTGGGATCGGCCATGGCCAGCCTCTCACCCCCCAGTCCTTCTCCCCAGGACTGCTCTCCATCTGCTCATCCTCCAGCCTGGACCGATCCCAAGGGCTGTCCCTACCCACCTTGCTAACAGTCTTTCTAACTCCCTCTCCATAAAATCCAGTTAGGTGACACAGAAGGAGGAGACAGGGAACGAAGAATACACTCCCAGAGGAACTGACTTAAAAAAAGCTGTTTCAACAGAAATACTGAGATGCTGAAGGTGGGTTCAGGCTTCCCAAGTCCCCTGCTCACAGAACTTATGGTATTCTGTACTTGACTACACTTTACGCTTACTAAAAAAGGATCTGCATGTCTAAAAGTTTAGGCCACGCTCACTGAAAATGGCTTTTAGTCACCACTTGGGTCCATAAATAAAAACTGAACATGCCTATTCAGGGAAGAAAGAAAAATAAGGAACTCACAGGGAACTTTCCACTTGTAGCGAACACACCCTTGGGAGAGGAGGAGGAAGACTGTCAGAATAAAGACTTCCTCCACTCCGGCCTCCTTCCAAGACCTTCACTAGAGACACATGCACTGGGAATGCCTGCCCCTAACAGGTTCCCAGTTCTGCAGAAACATGTGGGTTTCCCTTCCAGAGGGAACTCTGGCTCAGGGCTCTCCACCACAGTTGCCACGAGACATTGACAGTGGCTTTGGAAACACCCAACTGCAAAAGGAGCAGAAAACCCTCCCCTTGGTGCTAAATGATTCTTCATGAACATACTTGCACTGCACTGCAGCCAGTCAGGAGTTTGCCCAGGCTGAAGAGAGTTTCAATTTGTAGGTCATCAACTTAAATGAACAGAAGTAGGAAACGGAAGCAAAACTTTGACACTGCCTTTTCCTCCAGGTTAGCAAACCCCCTTGAAAACAGAAAATCCTCCTGCTAAGCTACTGCAAACGTCCTTGGCTCCACTTTTCGTTGAGTGGACAGCATTTAGAATACTTTGGAAGCCTGGAAAGCCTCCCCTAAGAATAAGGCTTTGTTCTAGTAGCTTAAAGATGACCTCCAAAAGTTATTGGGTCTATTTTTTAAATTTTATTGAAGTCCTTATAAACTCTGTGTGCTGGACAGCACTGGCTTCTCTAACACTGAATTAGACCTCTACTTTTATGAGCAACCTCTGGAAAAAACATCAAGGAACATTTGTAAGCATGTTCCCTCCCTCTGTTTATGGGTTGTTATTAAAGCTGTATTACACTTATCAGGAATTTCTTCCTAACAGGGAATAGGAGGGGAGAAGGTGTTAAGGCATTTCTGAGGAAGGAGAACAAAGAAAAGGAAAGGTCACAGAATGGGAAGGGAAGGTCATTCACGCAGTCTGAGGAACTTTCAGAGCATTCTGGTAAGTCTGACAATAATTCCAAGAACTATCCCCAATCTGTTGCCTGCTCCTGGGACTCAAACCGTGCTGGCAAGTTCTACTGAAACTGCTGTCAGCCATTGGTATTAGCAGACCCATGTGAGCACCCACAGGTCCCTTCTCTCACTGTTTCCCTGCCAAGGGCCTACAATTCCCAGCATTCAAGGTACCAAGAGGCTTCTGCTCTGGCACAAGCCCTGCTGGTAGAGAACTGCCAGAGTAACTGGACACTGCTCCAGCTCCACCACCACAGCCCAACCCCAGCCCAGCCTTCAGCAGCCGTGGCGCAACCCCTGTGCTGGACTTGGCCTGAGAAGATCCAAGAGCAGCTGCTTCTGGAAGGCCAACGTGGTGTTTACTGCGCGTGTTAAGCTAATACTGAATGAACGTTCCTCATTTTCCCTTCGGAAGCAGAGCACCGCCAGAGCAGTTAGCAGTAATTAACAGCGCCAAGATGAAAGGCTGCAGCGAGCAGGTAAAACCAGGGTAACCGTAACTTGCCCATCTTCCCTCGGTCCCCAGGAGGGCACAGGAGGCCACCGAGGCAGAGGGCCACCAGGGCTCCTCAGAGGGCTTCACCCACAACTCAAACTTCTTGAACACTGAGCTGAAGGAGGAGTGGGAATAAGGCTGAGGCAGTGATGGGAAGTCAGAGGGGGCAGGAGGAACACACCCAGTCACACTGCACCCTGGAGCAGCATGGGTCATGACACCCCTGAAAACAATCCCCCGCCGTGCTGACTTATCCAACCCCCTCTGCTTCTAAAACTCAATTTTACCATCAGGCCTTGAAAGGACAACTGGGTTTCCAAGCACATGATTTTGTGCAGTACCTCAGAAAATAAGCCCAAAACAAACACAGGAAGTTTTGGTTCTCTGATTTCTTTGTGGAAAGAGTTTCTTGGGGAGAAACCAGGCACTGTGCTTCCAGTGAGGCTCATGAGAAAACACGGGGAGCTCCGAGCACTGGACACAGGAGGCACCTGTCTAAACTCACTCCAGTTTGCCTCTGGAAGGGCTGTCCGTGCTCTCCTACCAGCTGGTCTCCTCCCAGACACCAATCCCACCATGGACTCACCTGGCTCCATCACCTGCACCCTCCATCCCTCCCTGCACCGCTCGGCCACACACACATCCACCTCACATATTTATGTTCCTGGATTACGGTTTAAATCCCTGACATTGTCCCAAATTCCTGCACTACTGCACCCTGAAACCCCTTCACCCCAAGCTCTGTCCTCTGCAACACCCACTTCCCAATGTACACAAAGGTGCTGTTAGAAGCAATAAAAGCAAAGTTACCCTGAAGGAAGTGAGTATTATACCAATTCCCACTTCCCCTCTCCTCCCCCACTGCAAATCAACAGAGCAGCCAACTCTTGAATTCGTGTGGTTACAAATATGTTTCAGTCAAAAAACCAAAACAAAGCACACAAAAAAACCCCCAAACTTGCTAAAATAAAATCCCTCTACACTTCATTTTGCAAGTAAAATACATCATCTGTGCTAACCTCAGCAGGTAACAACACACAACAACTCCCTGAGCCCTACAAATATTTTCCACATCCACAATGTCCACCTACCAAAGTTACGACTATTGTGCCTAACAGATTCTCTATGTGCCTTTTGTTATCACCTTTCAACATTTCAGAGTTGTAAGACAGGTGTTTACCAATTTAGAAAGGGATTTACATGAGAAGCAACTCTCAAAGCTTTAATTAAGGAAACGTGACAGGCAAGTACAGGACGATCACCTTATTGATAAGCCAGTTATCACGTGCAGACTGCGTGCTTGCAATGACCCACACTTGGGAAACACGCTCCTTATTTTTGAATATTACTTAAAATAGGTTAAGAACATACACAAGAACCACAGATTTTTACAATACACACACGAGTACATTCCACAGCTATTACAGCTACAGCTACAGACTTGCACCTAATTTTTCTGGGAAAAATAAGAATTTTAATAGTAAGAACATCCCAGAAATATTACTGAGCTCCACTTTCACTTGTTTCCAAAGAGAAGCCCTCAAGATTAAACTAAAAGCTGCTGTTTTCACTTCCTTGTCCACATGAGTGGCAGGGTCGGGTCAACTCTGAGATGTCCCTCTGCAAGAATAATTCCCTCTTATGCCTGTGATTTCTCATTGGATATAAGTAAACCAAACCAATTGCATCATCTGAGGTAAAGGAGGTTTCATCAATATGATGTCAGAAAGAAAAACAGAAGCCACAAAGCAAGATTAACTGTCATCTCTGCCAAAAAAATCTGGAAAAGTGAATAATTAAAAGCAAGAATGCCTTCACCTGGAAAATTAAGTGGCTGGAAATAAAAATACCCATTGCGGCTAAGCTACTCTTCAGAACAAAGTTGCAGTTTAGAGTCAAATCACAAGAAATGTGGTCCAAAAAACAATAATGAGACATCTGCAGAATGCAGCAGCCTGTCAGAGACAAAAAATAAAAAATAAAATAAAATTTTAAAAAGCTTTAATTGTGAAATCAGGGTCTCCCTCATCCAGTATCAGAAAGATTTTGTTTTTCTTTCACATAATCTGGGCAAGGTGCCCAGGAAATATGAAAAACTGAACTCAGGACTCAGGGAGCAAGTTAAACAAAAAACAGAATTGCCTTTTAATTTTAAAGACACATTTTCATTCACTAGGTAGAGTCATGCCCACCTTTGCTCAAAAGCATAGAACTGTTCCCAAAACTCTTAACACCCCCTGCCCCACGAAGTGGTACCACCTTAATACTTCATATTTTATGCTTAGTATTTCAGAACAAGGCACTGACTGTCACTACAAAAAGTCCTTTGGAGTGCCTTGGGATAACTGGCCATGTCCTCAAGAGGAAGTAACAGCCCAGAGAGGAGCAGAATTAAGTGTCCCAAATCACCAGATCCCTGCCCAGTCTGGCAGCCAAGTTTAATTACTTTATTCTGACTGGAGCTCAGAAGTCGGTTCCTCACGACTCGAGTGCTCAGCTGACTGCAGAGCTCAGATCCCAGCTTCTCCTGGATCTCAGAAGAGAGAGCACAGCCCACCACGACTGCCATGGCAGCAACCAAAAACATGGGGACAAGAACTCCAGAGCAGAGACACGCGTTTAATAAAAGGTGATGTGCACTCACACATCACAGGTTCTTTTCCACGGGCGTAATTACAGTCTGAGCTGGGCTTGCTCTTCCTCATTTACTGCAAAGCAACCTCACAGTAACCTTCCCATCACATCCTCTGCTGCTGCAGACCTTGACAGGAAGTTATAAAGATTTCAGAGAGATGTTTCCCAACGTTTGGGAGCTGAAAATGAGAAATCTTTAAGGTCCAACCTTCTGCTAAGGCCTCTGAGCCCTGAAGCAGCTCCCAATACAGAAATATATATTTCAATTAAACTTTTCTTTCCAACAAATCTGAAAAAAATAAGTTTGCAGCAAGAGATTAACTCAGGCACAGATGAGAACGAGGCCTGTTCAGACTGACAACTACTCCCATTTCCTCTCTTGATGTGTGATCTTGTTACCTTTTTCCCTCATTTTATCAGATAAACAGCACAGTTTCATCACTAAATTCAGATATTGCATTGTCAAAACTCTGTTCTCCAGAAATTAAATCTTCCCAACCGTTAACATCTCCCATTTCTCTATTTGTCTCACTCTCCAAACTCTGGCAGTCACCTGCTGGCTGTGCCTCGTGGCAGGAGAGACCCACTGGTTTTCTAACTTTCTTTACAAAACCTGAACGAGACCTTATCCAAACTCTCCTCTTCCAAAAACACAGCTCTGAACTCAGGCCGACGAGGACACGTGCAGGGTTTAATGCAATTATGTTTACTCAAGTCCTGCATCACCCAGACTCTTGCTGATTTGGGTATGGCAACTCCTGGCCCAGCTGAGAAAGAACAGAAAGCTTTTATTCCAATTTAAACGATTTGTCACAGAAAACTGCATCCTCAAACATGCAGCCAAACTCCTGTTTACAGGGAAGGATTTTCAAACCGAGTCTTTGCTGCTTTTCATTCCAGAGAGACATTGTATTCCTGGAAGTCATGAGCAGGGACATGGTATTTATAAAATGCAGCAACGGAAACGGTGCTTCTCAGATCACCTGCCACTGCAACTGCCCAGTGCTCAGAGCTCTTTTTAATGGAAGGATAAACACTGAGAAGAGAGGCAGGCGTGCAGAACTTACTCATTATTTGGTCTCATCACTGTGTGATCCACCTGAGACCCTTCCAGGAATTAAATTCCCATTTAGGCCTAAGTTGACCCACCTGTTTCTCTCATAGTCCAGTAAAAAAAAANGCCCATAAACCAAAATATGTGCTGCTTGTCCTCTCTCCCACTCCTCAAGCTTTACCCTTTCCCTCGGGTTGGGCCTAAGAATCCTCAGGCTTTATCTTTACCTCGCTATCCATTGAGTCTCATCCTCCCTGGAAAAGCCTGTTGAGGTTCCTAGGGACAGGCATCGAGTGGAGCCTGAGCAGGGAAGGGTGGAGTGCTGGAACTCCAGAGACAGTCTTTGTTCCGGGCGTTCATTAGATAATGGCAGTGGCCTTCACCAAAACACAAGTTATAAACAGGGCAAAAGGAAGTGACTTTGGTCACAGAACCGCTCAGTTTTCACCCCTGCCTTGCGTGATGTCAGACTCTCACCAGCTCTCCGGTTACCGGATGATCTCCGAGAGCAAATGAGACTGAAATGCAGCATTTAGAAAAAATAAATAGAAGGCGAAAGAGGGGAAAAAAGGCGCAAGAGAAACCCACAGCCACATCTGCCTGGTCATCTGCTGCTTTATCACCTCTGACGAGGGAACACAAGTCATTCCTCATTGCTAAATCATTACAAATCAGCTATAACAGTACCACAACCAAGTTCCACAATTAACTGCTCCTGCAGCATATCAATCCATTAAGCCCCACACAGCTGTGCTACCTTGGCAGTGTGGCTACAGGGAAAAAAAACCCCGTCCCCATCCCTGCCGCGCCAAAAGCCAGGCCGCCCGGCTCCGGGGCGCGGGGGCAGGTGGGGAACCGAGCCCCGAGCCGGCACCGGCACCAGCACCGGCACCGGCACCAGCACCGGCACCAGCCCGGGGCTCCCCTCCGCTGCCCCGGCCCGCTCCGCTCCGCCGCCCCCTCCGCCGATTTAAAAGGCTGCTGACTTCTCAATTAAAGAAAAAAAATATATAATCAGCTTGAACAGCGTCGCTGTTCCCGTGCCAGAATGGAAATCCAAGAGGATACGCTAAAGCAGGGAAGAGCATCAGAGGTTCCTCCATGAAAACAAAGGCTATAAAAAGGACAAATATGGTTTTAAAGAGAAAACGCTCGGACACAAACAGATCCCTGGACTGCCAGCCCCGGCAGAGGTTCGGTGGCACACACGGCCACAGGTCACACCTCAGGCACCCCCAGAACGTTTTACCCCCGCAGCCAGCGGGACCGACCCACAGCAGAGTCCTTCCCGACTTTCCCACCCCGAGAAACGGGCTTCTCCCTCACCTTATTTTTAGAGGCACAGAGCGCCCTGTACACAACACATGACATGATGTAACCACCAACACGGCCGTGGCCCAAACCAGTTCAAAATATAATGGTCAGTCAAAACAAATAAAAAACCTGCAGTTCCTCCCATATCCTGACCGGTTTCATGGAAAACTACAGTTTGTCATTCAAGTGCATTTTACATAACAGGGAATATAATCTATGGAGTGCCTGCCTTCTGCTCCACCTGGACACAAATTTA
>VZTG01004119.1:125713-155178 GCA_013397845.1 Melanocharis versteri
GGAGGGACCTGCCGGGGGGCCGGGAGGTGCCGCCGCCGCACCGAACCCCGGCGCGGGGGACGAGGGCTGCGGTCCCGCCGGGCCCGGTCCCGGTCCCGCGGGCGGCACCAGGCCCGCGTCCCACAGGTGACGCAGGGCCCGCGTCCCCTGCGTGGCCCTGGGCCTGTGTCCCGTCGCTGCCGCGGTCCCTGTCCCACGGGCCAGCCGGGCTGGTGTCCCCCGGGTGACACGGGCTCCATCCGTGGGTGACAGCGGGGCGCTGCCCCACGGGGGACACCGGGGCTGTGGCAGGGCCGGCACTGCTGCCCCGTGAGCCCCAGCCGTGGCCGTGCTGGGCTGTCCCCAAGCTGTGCCGTGGTCCCCAAGGAACCCAACCCACGGGACCCAGCAGCAGCTCCCTCGGTCCCTCGTGAGCCACAGGCTGCTGACCTGGGGTCATGCCAGCGTCATCTTCTCCTAGGCACAGGAAACTCTTCCAATGGCTTCTCCTGCCCACTGATGTGGGGCACGGCCATGGAGCTCTTCATCTGCTGCCACTCTTGCTTTTTTAAATTGTCTTTTAGTTTTTATCCCAGTCACAGGACAGGCTTAATTCAAATAAAAGACTCAACTCCATGTCCCACAGGCCGAAAAGCAGGTGAGCTCCTTCACACCTCCGTGATGGCAATGAGAGTCGCTGCTTCCCCTTGGGATCGCAGAGCTGGGGGGAGGATCACGGAATCATGGAATGGTTTGTGCGGGAAGGGACCTCAAAGCCCATTTTGTTTTACTCCCTGCCATGGGCAGGGACCCCTTCCACTGTCCCAGGGTGCCCCAGGCCCCGTCCAAACCAGCCTTGGACAATTCCAGGGATCCAGGTGCAGGCACAGCTGCTCTGCGCAACCTGTGCCAGGGCCTCGCCAAACTCTGAGTAAAGAATTTCCTCCTAACATCTACTCTAAATCTCTCTCAGGTTAAAGTGGTTCCTTGTCTTGTTCTGTCCCTATCGGCCTGCGTAAAAAGTCACTCTCCTTTTTTTCTAAGCCCCTTTCAGGACTGGAAGGATGTTTGAGGTGGCCATCGCCATCCCACACAGAGCAGCTGCAGTTACCGTCCCCACACAGACACTGTCCTTGCTCTCCTTCCCCAGGGAAGATGAAACAACCAGGTTATGTTTCCTGGTTATCCAGGAAAATGCAGACTATGACCTTATTCTGCAGGTGACAAAGTGTTTAAAAGCACTGAGTGGATCACTGAGCTGCTCACCCAGCACAATGGGACTGAGGAGAAACACCTGCCATAGAGAGACATTCCTAAATCTGTTGAGACACACGAGAATCCAAAAGAGGCAGAAAGTACCAATTAATCCTCTTGTCTCCCTAAGCTCGTTTCCCAAATATCCTGGCAGCAAAGGATAGCTGTTGTTCCACACACATGTGGATATGAACTGCTGGATTTGGGAACGGGAGATTTTTAACTGAACAAAGATTGCAAGAGAGAAAGGTGTGGCTCCTTTCTGGATGTGGTTTTCTGGAGTAGTTTGGATGGAATTGATCTTTGAAAGTGTTTTTGGTTTTATTTTTTCTCATCTGGGAGGTGTTTCTGGTACTTCCCTTATTGGTACAATCAGGATTTTTGAACTCCTTCCATCCTTTAAGGCCGAGTAAAACAGTCTGGGCCAGGAGAACAGGTCCCAGCTGAGAACAGTTCAGAACATGACATCAAACACTGATGGATGGACCAGAAATGCAGCCAGAGCCACAGAAGGGGCATTTGGGCACCTCTCCTCTGTCTCATTTCCTCCTCTACAGATTGTTCTAGTCCAGCATTCCTGATCCATGGAATTGCTCCATGACTGCCCAGCTGGAGGTAAGGACACAGAGGCTGGGGAGGCGGTTGCTGGGTGCATCCAGGGAAGGGGCTGAGTCCCCTCCTGTCCCTGCTCACCCAGGAACATCTCCCGGCGGTTCTGCAGCAGCTGGACCCAAACTAACTGAGAAATCTGGTGCTCCAGAAACACAGATTCAAAAAGCAGATTGTCAAAAGCAAGGAAAGTTTTCTTTTCTGTGTTAATAGAATTTTAAACCCTGCTCCTTGGAGGATCAGGAATACAGGGCTCCCTGCCTTAGAAAAACCCTTTTCTGATCCATTAAAAAGCAGCTCCTGCTCATGGACCAGCTCTCACTCAAACAAAGTCATAGACTTGGACAGAGGGACAGAAAATAAGGTGTTGCAGCAACAAAGTCAGTGGTGAACAACAGAACGAGTGCAAACCTCAGTAAGATGCAGGTGTTCCTAAACAACTCCTGGTGTTCACCACACATCTGCAATTCAGCCCTGGGACGATGGGTAAATCCAACTCCATACTGGAGGCACCTAAAGCTCAGCCTGCCCTAAACAAAGCCTGGGTTCACCACTAGGCAGAGCCCAGCTCTGAGCAGCTCCATCACCCAGCTCCAGCCCACAGGAGAGGCTGCGATGAGGCACAGGAAGAACAGCTCGGCTCTCAGCAAGAGAGCTGAACTGCGAGACACAGGAATAAATGTCCAGGATTAACAGAACCATGGGAGAAAATAGGGGGAAGCAACGACAAAGGAGTTCAGCTCAGTGCTGCTTGTACAGCCAAACTCAGCTCTCAAAAATTACTGGATTAGGTTGGGCAAAAATGAATGGTAAAAGGTTCAGTCCAAGATGACTACATGCAGCAGGAGGAATTCCTGCACAGCCATGAGCCTTCCTGGGAAGCTTTTCCTCCAGGTCTGGAAGGATAAGAGACTGTAATAATTAATTTCTCTGCTGAGCAACAACAGCTGCAGCCACAGGGTGGGGACCTGCCATGGAAGGCAGGAAAAATGAAAATAAAACTAACCTGCTCCATACCCAAGAGCTTCTTGAATCTCCTGTCGCTGCAGGATGGAAGGTGAGGATGAGCAGCAACAGCTTCTCTGGGCAGCCTGTGCCAGGGCCCCACCAGGAAGGATTTCTCCCCACTATCCCATCTATCCCTGCCCTCTGGCAGTGGGAAGCCATCCCCTGTGTCCTGTCCCTCCATCCCTTGCCCCTGTCCCTCTCCAGCCCTCCTGCAGCCCCTTCAGGCCCTCTGAGCTCTCCCTGGAGTCTTTTCCAGGTGAACACCCCCAGCTCTCCAGCCTGGCTCCAGAGGGGCTCCAGCCCTGGAGCAGCTCCGTGGCCTCGTCAGGACTCGCTCCGGGTCCTTACACCCAGTGTCACACCCGTGTCACACCTCCCACCTCACCCAAAATTCCAGCCAGGATCTCGCAGCCCACTTGGAAAGCTGTGGTAGATTCACAGGTGACATGTGGAGCCCTGGCTAGCACAGGACAGAAAACAGCCCCTGTGCACCCCAAGGTGCCCTGAAACCTTTCCCAACCTCTGTCACTTGCCCAGCTCCTGAAGGACAAATCCCACCCCTGACCCAAAGCAGCTGGGGCTAAGCCTGCTTTTAAAAGTAATTTATTTGGATTTTCCACATCCTTTCATGAATTGCAAATATATTAACAGAAAAGACTTTTTTTCCCCCCTAGGACTGTACAATTGTTGAAATTAAAAAAAAAAAAAATCAAGAAAAGCANGTAACACCACACCCAGGCTTTGCATTCTTCCATAGTTGTGTAGTAAGAAAATGACAGTTCCCTAATTCTCTCCAGTGAACACTTGCTCTCACCTGCCTGCGAGTGCCTCCATGCTTGGCCTCTTCCTCTCTGTCCCTCCTCAAAGAGCCAAATTTTAGTCCTTCAATACTAATTCTGTTTCTCCTCAGAACGTAAAACAGCAGCATGGGCTAAATGTGACCCTGGATTCTTAGGAAAAAGGAAAATACCTTTAAGGTAGGATGAACATATAAAGCCAGGAATGCTTTTAGGCGTTAAATCTTCCAAATAGCACAAACATCCTTTGGACATCCCAGCCGAATTAAGAGCTTCTTCCAAGAGGTTGAAAGTTTTACTGCGGTTTTCAGGGAACAAAGGAAAAAAAGCCCCCTCAATTCCTGGATCTCTGGTCCCTACACGAACAACATTTGTTATGGAAAAGTAAATAGCACCTGCTTCCTCCTGCTTTTTGTTTAGAAAATATGCTGGGAACCAAAAGGAAGCCAATTAACACAGTAATTAGTGGCATTCCACAAATGCTGCCTGCAGACCTTACCAGGAGTGCTGCTCAGAGACTCCTCCACGTGAGGGATGTGCTGGGAAGCTACCACAAGCTGGAGCTGGATGGGAAAACCACAGCAGGAGAGACAGGAAGCTCAGGAGCAGGGCCTGGAGCTCTGCCCTGGGTGCAGATCAGCTCCAGGGGAAGCTGAGCCCCGTGCCATCCCCAGGGAAGGCTCTCCAGGAAAGGGGAATCAGCCCAGAGCACCCTCAGCCACAGGAATCCACGTGAGATCCTCCATCCAGCCCAGACCTGCCACCATCTCCCAGTCAATTCCTCAGCCTTCCAGACCCAGTTATCAAAGTGCAGGACAGAGGCACAAAGCTCATTTAACCTCTTTTTAATTCCTCAGATTTTAGAGGGGTTGTTTCACCCTGTGAGGGGAATTGAAGCCTATTTTTCACTGCCCATCCTCCTACTTCAAAAAAACCCACCAAACCACAGAATTGTATTTTTGCTCAGAACTTGGGGATGATTTTTCAAAGGATAGAAGTGTCCATGTGGCTCTTGACCAAAGAGAAGCGGGGACAGAAGAGGTGCCAAGTGGATAAGGACAGAATTCAAAAGAAATTGAAGTGTAAAGGAAACTAAGAGATACCTAAAAAACAATAGATTAAAAAAGAAAAAAAACCATTAAGACTGATCACAACAAATACGTTGCTATGAAATTTGTATCATTCCCAATTTATTAGGCATAAATTGCTCTTTAAAACTGCTTGTATCATACACTTTCTTTATCATCACTGCACAAAGGGCACCAATTGCTGCTGCAGAATGCTACACAGAGCAGTTTGGACTCACTAACGTGGCACAGCTTTCTCCTCTCAGAAACAGACCCTGGAGGAAAGGAAAGTGTTCCTAGAATGGGAAACTGAAAGAACAGCTTAAAAAAATAAGGAAAAAGAAAGATAATTGCACATTTTTGCATCCTGCTTGGACCACACTTTACAAAATAGTTTTCAAAGTGATCACAGACCTAAGGAGATACTGATCTGAGACAATTATGATGCGGTTGACCAAGGTTCTGATTGTATTAAGGCTTCCAGTCTTCCCACTCTCACAGGATTAAGGGTTTGATGTTTCACATTACACTTGTGCCTACATTTCTCTCTTGATTTTTCCCTTTATTAATTTTTATTCTTCAAAGGGGAAGAACAAGTCAAGGGGTGCATGAAAAACGAAGCAAGGTGGTGCTGACTGAAATACAAAGTAAACACTGACCTTTCCAAAACCGAGTGAATAAATTAACTCATGGTTAGAACATGAAAGCATTTGATGAAAGCTCTGATCCTGCAGTGTGGTTCTCCTGCAGTTGCACTCTGGGCAGGGACAGGGGTGTTTCCCGTGGCCTGACACACGCCCAGGTCCTGGCTGCTCACTGGAGACACTGCAGCTTTAAGGTCATTGACACTCCCTGGCATTTAAGTTACACTACAATATGCAAAAGTCTTGAACGGCCTGTTTGTCAACACTGTCCTTGGAGAACTTGGAAATGAGGTTCAGCACTCTGCTTACCAAGAAAGACCCAAACTAAGACACATTTCTGGAAAAAGAACAAGACACCTTGTCATTAGTACTATCCCCACATCTACTGGCTTCCATACAGCAAACCACAAGTCTTCCATGATATTTTTTTCAGCAAGGGGGAGTCCAAAACCAGCATTTTCTCCTCAGTCACTTCCATAAGTGTGTAAGAGCCAACTAGTCAGACTCAGCAGCAGCTGGATATTGCACTGCCATGAACTCTGAGTTCAGGTCTGAGGTGCACTCGTGGTGTCAGTGGAGAACAACGACAGTGCTGGCTCAGAGATGTGGAACCCAGGATGCCAAGGAAGGGGAGAACATGACAGTACCAGTCACACACACTCAAGCTCAGACACTGGCTCTTGGAGGTTAAAATTCATCACTTTCCACGGCGTGGAGCTGCGTGTCGTCCGCGTCCGTCATGCTGCTCTCCTGGGACTCGTCCGTGCCCACTGCAGAGGGAAGGAGACCTCGGGTCAGAGACCAGGGGCTGTCCCCCTGCAAAGCTTCCCTCACCCCCCAGCCCGGCCCAGCAAAGGCAGGCCAGCCAAAGTATTTAAAAAAAAAAAAAAAAAAAAAAAATCAGTTTCCCCCCAAATTACCTTAAATTACTTTAGTTTGCCCCATATACCCTGGGAGAGTCATTCAGCTGAGGCTGTGGAACTTTCACACTTCCTCTGCACAGCCAGGGAAGCTGAACTGTGACACACAGCCCAACACTTATTTTGTTTAAGCTTATTGGAAAGATTAGGCTGTTGTTTTTTCCTTTTTTTCTTGTTTGTTTGGGCTTTGGGGTTTTTTTCTGTACTGCTCAGGTGCTGCTCAGCAGTTCCAGTCTCTGTCTCCATCTCCTGGTCAGAACAGGCTCAGCCCAGGGAGCCAGGGCTCGAAATTACCCCAATTCCAACAGCAGGGAGAGAGAAACTCTGGATACTTCCAGAAGTGCAGTGCAGGGTAAAGTTTCCATATTAAAAAGCACACAGCACCTATAAAAACCAACGTGATATACAGTTGTCACCTTTCCCTGTATTTTCAGATGAGAATTTCAAATTGCAGGACACAGCATTTGTCTATTAGTAAGAATCCAAATCCTGCTATATTTTCTTCTTTGCAGGAAGAGAATGAAATTGCTTATTAGCATTTGTTTTCTATCTCCATTTCAGCCTGAAGATAGGTCAATATTTATGACTATCCATGCTTCATGGAATTTAAGTTCACAATCAGAAAGCTGAAAGAAGAAAAACCTGGGCTGTTCCTTTCTGTGGATTACTCCCCATAACGTTTTATTTTCTCTTGATTCAAATCAAACTGCTTCCATGACCTTCACCAAAAACCACCTTTTATGTTTCACACACCAAGTATGTTTTACCCAGCATCTGGTTTAACTTCTGAAAAAGCATCTACGGACAACTTCAGCTGCTATTCACTTACTCTGAAGTCATTTGATGCTTTATGATGGAATACTTGCAGCCCTGGGAATGTCTTGCTCTCCTGAGATACTCTTACAGCCACTCATGATTTGTATAAATTTAGAGTTACCATGATCTCAGTCCTACTACATCTAAAGGAATTTCACAACCCATGCCATGCTTTCTGTAGGGAAAATGAATTCTGCTGATTGAGGAGCCTCCAGAGTTCTCACTCGCTGAGCAGAATGTTCCACTCATTAAACCTGAGTGGCAAAAGCTGCAGAGCTGCCCCTGGGCTGGAGCACAGACCTGACTCGTAGGGGTAACATTCACTGATCTGCTCCTCGCGCGTGATGGGCTCCTCGTCGTCGGGGAGGTAACGTTTGTCTATGGCCTCCTTGATCTGGTTGTTGGCTCCTTTGGGATCCAGGTCCATGGCCCAGGAGAAATTCATTAGGGCCAGATGCGTCTGACCCAGCTTTTTATAAACCTACAAATAAAAAAGCAGAAAAGGCTATGTTTACATGGAGCTGCTACTTGAAGGTTTGGGCAATGAATGTTCCAAGCCACAGTTCAGCGATGTTTTATGGAAAGCAACAGAGGGTGAATATGAAAACTTTATTAAGAGAGCCCCAAAGGAAATAACAAATGTGTGTAGAAAGAGCAAGTGTTTCTATTTAAAAGTAAAAAAAAATAAACTAGCAGCTAAGAGATTGTTTATCATTAAGGGCAGATGAGGAAGTTATTTATCTGTGTTGAGCATTTAAACAGTGAAATACTTCAGTTTGTCAAGACATGGCCACTCTCATGTCAGTTTAGAGGTCCAGCTGCTCCTGGACAAATATCAGTGAATACATTTCAGCACAAATCCTTTTACCTCTCTCAGTCTAAACAAAATAAAGAAATCTTGCTGTTAGAGAGCTCTCCAGCACTGTGTTAGAGGGAAGTTTGTCCTGGTGCTTCCAAGTGACCAGACACCCTCCAGCAGAAAGTTGCAGAAGTTACTTGAAGCTTATCAGCAGAGAAGGTGGTGGGAAGGAAGATTTCTGTCACCAGATCACTTCTCTCTGGCATTTCACACAAGGGAGGTTGGAATGTAGCTGCTTCTTATTCAGTATTTCTGACACAATGCATGAGAGCGTGATTCAATATTTTAATAGTTACATGTGCAAATAACCAGCCCTGCTGACTGAGGGATGGACTATCACCTCCAGCTCTCTTTAACTGTCCTTTGCATTTAAAAGCTGGCACATAATAAAGCTGTGAGCACTAAGCCTTATTTAAAGCTTTGGAAATTTTTAGAATACTGCTCCAAGTGGAAGCAGCTTAGTGACAGGCATCAAGTTTTCTCATTAAGCAGCAACGGAAACCAAAGAACTTACAATCACAGTTAAGTTTTACCTACCTTTCCTATTAAAAAGTAAACAAGAGACTCTTTGGGAACAATCTGTTTCAGTTCTTCAAGTTCTTGTAAAGCCGACTGAAAGGGTGGAAAGAGTGTTTGTATTAGGCATTTGAAACCAAAAGCTTCTAGTCAAACTTCTGCTTTACTTTTAAACTAGTTGTTGATGCTAGAGCTGTTTATTCTGCTCTGACAGTCACCTGGCATCATTAAGAAATTCAACCAGAAAATATTTAGTCTGCAGTTAGAAATAAAAAAAGTTTTAAGTAACATTTTCCCTTTCAATGTACACACTTGTTTCTGAGGCAAGTTTCAAAACAGACTTGGCTTGTCTTCTGGAGCAAAAAAAAACACTGGCCAGGGGAAAAGTTGCTGGATAAACACTGTAGGAAGATCTTCTCTTATTCTAAACAGGGTTCAGGTCAGCAGGAGATCAGCCCAAAACTGCTTCACTTCTGACTTTTCACTCCACAACACAACCTTGGAAACAGCTGGTTCCTATTGCTGCAATTGGATATGGGGGAGTTGGCTGAGGTTTTTTAGTAATTTAGTATAAACTTATGATAGTGGGTCAGACTAAAATAACAATAATTTAAACAGCAACACCTGTTGGCCCCAGATTTCGTTACAATCAAAACATTTAACACAGTTCTCTGGTGAGGGTGGCACTTGCCAAAGCAAATGGTTCCCACATCCCAGGCTCTTCCTGCAAGGCCTGCTGCTCCCCAGGGTGACCTGGAAACATTCGGCTCCCAAGGCATCCCCATCCCCAGCTGCAGGAATTTCATGGCTGCCACAAGCACCAAGACTGACCTTGTACTTCTCATTTGCAAATAACACCGAGGCTCTATGGAATTTGCATAGTGGGTTCTTGGGGTCGATGTTGATCGCTTTGTTCAAAGTGTCCAAAGCCTTCTCAGATTTTTTCAGTGCATGTTGGACCTGGCACACAAAGAGAGAACAATTCCAAAAGGGGAAAAATAACAGCTCATCTGCCAGGCAAGGACAAACCCTTTTGACCATGTTTAGTTACAATCTGCTCCTTCAGAAAAATATTTGCCCAATTCTAGACCAAGTCTGAATAAGCTTGCCCACAGAAAGAAAAATCTCCCTCACCTCATGTCCACCCCAAACCCTTCTCCCCACCCAAGTGAAGTGCCATGTACTTACTACTCCAATGTGACACAGCAGGACTGAGCTCTGAGGGTTGATATCAAGTGCTTTCTGGAAATGCATTTCTGCCAGACTGAACTTCTCCTGTTTGTAATAAATCATTCCCAACCCATACCTGCAGCAGAGAAACAATTCTGGTAAGTAGCACTGGATTTTAACCAAATTAGTTTCTGTCAGTGAATGTGACATGGCAGGAATGGTTTGGAGCCTTGCCAATCCCATCTAGGGTGGGAAGGGATTTCTTGGGGGGAAAAAGCTGTCTATAATATTCTTTCTTTTCTTTATCCCTTGGGTAGCTGAAGAACTGATGAGTGATACACAGGAAGACTGGCTCAATAACTGCTAAATAAAGAGCACACAAAAGTTATTAACACTAAGTGACTCACACTCACAGATCTAACTTTTACTGCTCTATATATTAAAAAGCTGTAAGAAACTAAGTGCGTCCTAAGGTATGAAAGGGCTGAGATCTCATCTCTCCAACTGCAAGTGAGGAAACAATGCATGAAGAATGCTGCCCAGCAGAACAAAATAGCTGGGGTAATACAGCCTAAACAATCTGTGAAAACCAAAAAAAATTCCAATTTTTTGCCTTCCTTGTGAAAGTAGCCCCTCCATCTTCTGCGGGAATGGCTTTGCTCTCTTCCAGGAGGGAAGAATGGTAGGTAGACTGTGGCTGCCCCTGGATCCCTGGCAGTGTCCAAGGTCAGGCTGGACAGGGCTTGGAGCAGCCTGGGGTGGTGGAAGGTGTCCCTGCTCATGGCAGGGGTGGGGCTGGATGGGCTGTAAGCTCCCTTCCAACCCAAACCAGTCTGTGACTCCATGAAATTACAGCAGTGGTAGCATTCAGGAGATGCTCCTCCAGGGGGAATTCTGCACCACATGCAGCAGCAGGGGACAAAGCCAAACTCACCAGGCGTTGTAGTGCCGGGGGTTGACTCTGATGGCATTTCTAAAACAGGCCAGGGCTTTATCCAGTTCTTCTGTCAACACAAACTCGTGGCCCAGCAGGGTGTAGGCATAGGCATAGTTTGGATCCACCTGGATGGCCCTCTGGAAGAACTTGATGGCAATGTCGTGCTCCCTTTGCAAGCTGAAGCAGTTTCCTGCAGCACACCAGGCCTGGAACAACAGCAGGGCAGGAGCAGAACCCTTTTTACAAGCCTGAGTGACTAAGTTTGAGCTGAACACATTTATCTATACTGCTTTAAATAATTATAAATAACTTACTCCTAGATTAAAAAGTAAAAACAGGAATAAATAACAGTTAGTTCAGGCTCATTCCTGTGAGGCAAGCAGGGCTAAAGACACCCTCTAAAATAAACAAATATACAAACTGAAATACAAAAATGGAGAATCCATGGGCACCCAACAAGTCTGTGCCAATTAGATCCTTCGATGACTAATGACTACAGCTTTTTGAAGCTGTTGAAAAGGCCAGAAATAAAACATCTTTGATATTTAAGAGTAACAAAGGGGGAGATGGTACTTTATTTCTTCAGCTCCCTCCAACTGACAAATCTGGAAATCTGCAGAGGAAGAATTTTAGCAACAACCTCCTCTTTCCCTGCTGCTCAGCACCCATCAAGACTGTAAATACCATAGCCTGGGGTCCCTCACTTCCCAAATTTTTAGCATCACTGCCAAACCACATAATTGTTTTCCATTCCTTGGATTAGAATCTGCATTTCCCTCTATCCTAACTAATTTTACTACAACCACCAACTGCTCCACTGGGTTTGAGTTTTCCACTCTCACACAAACTAACAGGACAACATGAATTGGATTTCCTCCTCCACCAAAAAGATCTCCAATATCCCCTTACAGTTTTCTCAATTCTTAAGAGCATATTTATAAACTCGCATCTGTTATTTTTACTGTGGCAGTCATTGAAAGATTTCTGGTTTTTGGCACATTGTGACTTTACATTACCACACACCCTGCAGTTTAACAGGCTTTGGTATAAAAATGTGCAACATCGTGTCCGCAAATAAATTCTAGAACAAATATTTTAAGTGCCAGTGAATTAACTGCAGCAATTAAAAGGTGGTACAGGAAAAAGATATTCCTTATCTCTGCACACTGGCAGCAGCAGGAGTGACTGACTAACCCATGATCTTCCTAGCTGAATGTTGCCAAGGCAAATTTAAATAACCATTAACAGATAAAAGGTTTCAAACTGTTCCACATAAGCTGATATTCAAATTTTAAGAAGCCATTTCAGGCATCAGCAGTTCAACAGACAACCCTCCCTCTCCAGTTTTGCCATGTTCAGGTATATTCCCACTGGAGAGTACATGGATTAGAGCTCAAAGCTCTGTTCTGAATCCCTTATTTTACCACGTACAGTTCCTCTCTTCTCACTCAAACCCACAGAATTTTATACCTCAGGCGAGTTTTTATCCATGTCTGTCAAATCCTTAGAAAGGACTGAAAGGGCAACATCTTTCTGCAGATGCCAGAGTGTGGTTGAATAGATCTCCATGCCTTCTACTCTGTAGTTTTCAATCCTCCTCACTTCTGAAAATATTCTCTCAGCCTGAGAACAGAAATGAAACTTAAAATAAAATTCCACCCACCAAGGCCAAACACAGAGGTCAAGGTCCAAGACCCCATGTCCAGCCTGAGCATCCTCTTTGCTTTTTAAATGCTCTACACAGAGCTGCAAGTCCTGGAACTTTCCTTTCAAGGGAAGGAAGTGACTGTATCCCAGGATACTGATGCCAGCAGGAATGCAGCCAGCTCTCCCTCCTGCTGACTCAGCTGCATTCCTGCTTCTATCTGTGCTCGAGCAAGGCAAAAACATCATCCACAAAAGCAGAAAGAGTGCAACCGACTTTTACGGGCCAGTTATGATTGTTAACCATCCCAATAAAGAGTGACAGGATAAGAGGCAATGGTTTTACACTGTCAGAGGCAGGGTTAGATGGGACATTGGGAAGGAATTGTTCCCTGGGAGGGTGGGCAGGCCCTGGCACAGGGTGCCCAGAGCAGCTGTGGCTGCCCCTGGATCCCTGAAGTGTTCCAGGCCAGGCTGGACACTGGGGCTTGGAGCAGCCTGGGACAGTGGAAGGTGTCCCTGCCATGGCAGGGGTGGGATTGGATGGGCTTTGAGGTCTCTTTCAACCCAAACCACCCTGGAATTCTGTGATTAAAATCTGCACCCTCACCTTTCTAAATCATCTATGAAAGCACCCAGCACGTTCCATCTCTAAACAGACTGTGCACAGCTCAAAACCCTCCTCTCCTTTGTCTCCTGAACACACTCTACCAAGGATTGTTTTAAAAACTTAGCAAACGGGCACATCAGCTGCCAGGACAACAGTGCCAAGGAGACGTGAACTGTGGGATTACCCTGAACTTCTCACTTCTCATTCTGGAGCAGCTTGGCATCACCTCAGCTGTGCCAATGCTCCATTTGTGAGGCTGGAAGGGAAACTGGGTCACTGATGTGATCAGAATTAACTAGAATGGAGAGAAGTTTTTTGGTTTAGAGCTCAAACTTGAGTGATCTAATCTAAAACAGTGCAGTGCAAACAATTCCATCAGCACAGCTGGAGGGAGAGACGGGACACACAAGGAAGAGACCCCAACAGGTGGATACAAGAGGAAATAACATAAAAAAAAATTTTAGGAAAGCTCAATGATAAAGCTCTAATGAAGCAGATTCAAGATCTAAATCCATTCCAGGTGTAACTTTTATATTTATCCATTTAACACAGCTGCAAACTTCCCGCAGATTTTACAGGAGATCTGCAGGTTTTGTGTAAAACTGCCAAAGGAAAGTGAGAAGAGGAAGGCCCAGCCCCAGCTCCTACCTGCATGTACTCTGCCAGCTCAAAGTAAGCTCTCCCAATTTGGCATAGCACCCAGCCTGTGTTGTAGTGGTGGGATGGCAAATGGCTCAAAATATTGATGGCTTCTTTGCAGTTGTACGAGCACAAGGCTAAGTAACCTTTCCCCATGTCCCGGAGAAGGCTCATCAAACCTTCTAGGAGAAAAACACAATAAATAAAAGTGGGAAAAAAAAGAAAAAAAGACAGCTGAGACTTATTTACTTGGAAGTGCTAATCCCAGAAACTCTCCCTTGTGCGCTGCTCCTGAACTTGCCTGTGAAAACCTTTCAGGAGTTTCCCAACAAGGTTTATACACTCTTAACATTATACACTTAATTAACATGAGCATGATATTCTGAGTATCAGTCTCTGTAAGGGAAGCCAGAAAATAATGAGTCCTTAAACTCTGGGGCTCAGAGCGAGTGGAATTCTGCATTTCCAGCAGCTATTCAAACATTTCTCTAGGTCTGAGCAGTTTCCACAAGCCTGGTAGCCATGGATACATCCTCTGGCTGCCTGGAAACACCACTGAGCCAAAAGAGAGGAATCCAGCATTTGGCTTAGGATTTTCTGACAATCTGAATAAAGACTTGTTTTTAAACAAATGGGAAATATCAAGGGAGAACAGACCAAAACCAGCCCATGTTGAGGGGAGATGACTGGGTTATGAGTAACTCCTTTGCATCAGTTTCCGAGGATAATACTACTATCATACCTTATATACTTTAAAATAATTTATATAATTTTAAAGTTATAATTTATAACAACATAACACTTATAATCATAATATTACTTACTCTATTATCATAATTAATACATTGCATCATTTATAATACTTTATCTATCAATACTTTGAAAATACTTTAATCATTAATAAGGACCAGAGCTTGCAAGATGTATCTTCTGACAATTACCACCTTGAATATTTCTTCACGTTTCTAAGTTAACAAGAAGATATTGAATTAAATCAGTTTTTATCACTATACAAAGGTGAGAGCTGCAGGCTAAATGAATTGGCAAAGAAGCAAATACTGAGGCCACATTAAAACCCAGATATATCAGATTTTACTCTACTACAGTCCAACAGTGCTCAAACAGACCTGCTGCTGCCTTCTGTAGCGTGAAAGCTTGGATTTGTGGTGCAACAGTGGAAATTTTCCCTTCTGAAATGATAGAAGAGTCCAGTTTGGTAATTTCCAAACTGTCATTTAAGTTTGGTTGAGTTATTCCTCCCTTATTTGTTTTACTTTTTGTTTTTCTGTTTGGAATCTTAGGCGGAAACTTCATTTTTAATTTTTTGCTATTTTCCTGCAAATAAGAAAAGTAACAGTTACATATAAAAGAGTCTTTTAAATTCAGAAATCTAAACTTGAGAGTGAATTTGTGTAACACCCATGCCCAGCTCACTACAGAATCTGCTCCTAAGCTGCTAAAACTGCTATGAATAAGCAGAAATTAAGAGCTGGCACAGTGGCATGGGTAAGAAAGCCTGGGATTTGCAGCACGGGGAGGTTTGGTACCTTGGTTGTAGAACTATCACTGGTAAACAGGCGAGAGCTTCGTCGAGGCAGCGCGTTGGGGGGAGCAGCAATGGTTGGGCTCAATACCTGAGGTGTTGTACTGAAAATAGAAAATAAAAAATTACACATTGAAAAGTAAGCTTCTTTTCTCACTTTTAATAATAATAGCTTTCAGCTTTGTTTTAAGCAAAAATGCTCCAGTACCATGATTTTTTTACCTTGTCTGTGGACCAGAGCTCTGTGTTTGTGCAACAAGAATTGGAGTGACTTCCCGGCTGTTCCCACTCTGGGAGAAGACAGATTTTGTTCCAGCCTGGCTGATCCTGCTGACAGTCTGCACAACACAGAGTTTCTACAGGTTTGTTATTATGTCACTCAGGAGTCTCCATCTCTGCTGCGCCAAGCCCAACCCACTCCACCCACCAAACACTGCACAAGGAGAAACAGAATTATTTCAATAAAGGGGAGGTTCCCCCATCCCAAGGGGAAACCATCAGAAGTGTTTCTCATTCTACCTGTTAATAACACCAGGTCCACAAAGCTTATGCACATTATTTGAAGATATAGAATCTCCATCTAGTGGCAAGAAACTATATATTAAAGTGCTTGTGCAAGAAGAAAAAGGAATTAAAAGACGTCATATTTAAAGGCTTTTTCCTGCAGAAAGTTGCAAAAAAAAAAAAACACAAATAAAAAAATAGAAAGAAAAAGATTTTTTAATTATCCCATTACAATCCCATTCAAAAGCCATTCACAAACTGCACAGCAGCTCAGCCCGTTTGCCGAACAGATCCTCCTCTTCCTATTTTTTAAAAAAAGCTTAAAAAATTTTATCTTTCTGCCCACTCCAGGAACACCAACACTCAATTCAGTGATGGCTGTTTGGAAGAGACACCAGAAAGGGACAAATGGGATCAACACCAGCACAAGCAATGCCAGTTTGTGCATTATCCAACCTCTAAAGCTCAGTCCTTCCCTTCCTTTCCCAGATTCTGTTACCAGAGGATGGTTTAGGTGGCCAGCAAGGACACTTGCCCACTCAGACAGGAAGCCTTTGGATTCATCCTAATGCTTCATTCTCTTATGTAAGTGTTTCCTAGGAAACTGCCTCTGTTCAGCCACAGCTCCACCAAACCCTATCTGACACAGAACTGGAAGAGCAAAGTGGAACTGGCACGGTCAGCATTTGCACTGGACAAAGCACAAACCAGAATTTAAGCCGTTTATTACAATGTATTAAATATTTGTGTTTTGGTAGTGGCACAGCTCCATCTGAGCAGGGCCTAAGAGTGGAGTAGTGAAATTCACACCTCAGTGCTGTTGTGTCACACTCAGCAAAGCAACAAAACAGCAGCAAATCCGACTTGATTCCTCAAAGCTTTTCAGCTCTCACAAGAGCTGCACTTTACTGACTTTATTTCCATTTTCAGACTCATGGAAATTTACCTTCGTGCACGTGCACAGTCCACCACAAGCCATTGTTTTCAAGTGATTCTGAGCAAGTACTGGATGGGAATTGGATCAGCCATACAAAGCACACTCCTAACAGACTGTTTAGCACAGTCCCCACATTTCCCTTCCAGAATGGCACAGCAAGGCGGGCACCAAGGTTTGTCCAGGGCAAATGTGGCAATTCAAGTTCTACTTCTTGAGGGATTTAACACTGTTTCAAAATACTGCCTCCTATAAAACACCAACACCCCTCATGCAACTTGCAGATTTACTAAAAATACAGGGAAAAATCCTCAGGTTTTTTGTTTTTAGAAAGGAACAAATAGTTCTTCAACTGTCACCAACATTCCACCTCTCATTTATCACTATGGCAACTATGGCAGTTTCTTCCTGAGTAAAACAGACAATTTTTAGTTTCCCCTACCCAAGACTTTGCTGAAAGAGACAGCACCATTCTCTCAGTCCTTCACAGACCAGCAGCAGGATTTTTATTTCTCTGGTCCGTAAACTACAATTCAAGAGCTACTTGCAAGACAGCAGTAGCTTCAGCTCACTCGAGGCTTCAGAAAATACATTAAATAAATAAAACAAAATTTCCAAGTCTTCACACTCCACCCCACAAACTGAAAAGTTTGAATCTGCTGTTGTTTGGAAGCATCAGTGTTTGTACAACCCTCTGTAATGGGAGGTGGACAGAACACAGAGACCTTCCCTAGGTTAGTCCAGCAACACCAGCCTGGGCCTCTGGGGGGGCAAACAGCTCACATGTTTTTTTCTCTGTATTATGGATTCTTCTTTAAAGCACACTGCAATGTCAAGGTCTCAGAAGAGCAGCTGAGCTCCAGAATGCAAGGTACCTTCTTTGAAGGTGCTCCGGTGGATGGCACATCGATTACAGAGGAGGAGTTGGTGTAGTTCTGTAAATAGGATCCATCTCCAGGGCTTGGGGTTTCTAGTGGCAAAATTCCAAAGCTGAGAACAAACCAGAGAGGAAAGGTCAGCATCTGAGTGTTAGACCTGGAGAGCTGGTCTGATGCTGGGGTTAGAACAGAGACCCAGATCATGGAATATCCTGAGCTGGAAAGGACCCACAGGATCATCAAGAGTTATTCTTCAAGAAAAGCTCTTTACAGTAGCCTTTCGTAATAAAGTTTATTCCAGAGCAGTAACATATTCCTTCAGAGATTTTTCAAGTGAGAACACAGCAATAACCAATATCCTGAATCAACAATTCCTCTCCAAACGACCAACCGTTTGTTTAAAAACCAGAAGAGATCAACACTACGACCAAGAGCAGCTCCTGAGGTTGTTTGGGTTTCCACGTGCAGCATTTTTTACAGAATTCTAGCAACATGTGAGTCTGAGTGTGCTGTGCAGCACCAGCCCTCCTCCAAACCCCAAACATTATCAGCAGCTCAGCCCTGAGCAGAGCTTGGCCATCCCAAGGCCTTACCTTGGAGTCAGTGGGCTCAAAGCTGCAGGTCCCCCCAGTAAACTCCGTCCAGTTTTTGGTTTATTTTGAGCCTGTTTGGACAATATGGTGGTTCCTGACCCCAGAGGGACAGAATCCGAGGAAATCACAGCCGAGTCAATGTAAGACATGGAAGAATCTGAATTCAAGGAGGAATACTTTGAATTGGATGATTCTAGGTTGATTCTGTTCAACTCCTGAAGAATAAAAGGCAGCTGTTAGGTACTCAGGCTATAGTTTAACATTTTTCAGTTAAGCTGGAAAACCTAACTGATTTTAGCAAATGATTTTACAATGATTAGAGCAAAACTCACAATTGTGTCCTGGGGTGTCTCCATGAGGACACTCTCAGGCTGCCTGTGGGATATGTTGTGATTAGACACCAACGTTGTGCAAGTGTTGGGCAGACAGCTGCTGAAATTCTGTAAGGATGTTAATTTAAATGTTTGGTCAGGGTCTGGCTTTTCACCTGTAAGAGTGGAAGGAGATTTAAAAATTATTCCTGAGTCTATACACTGAATATTCAGTCTGAATCAAGGACAGGGGACAAAGGATTTTAGCAGCATTTTAAAACATTTCATAGAATCACAGAACATTTGGGTTGGGTTGGAAGGGACCTAAAAGATCATCTCATTCCAACCCTCTGCAATAGGTAGGGACATCTTCCACTAGACCAGGTCACTCTGGGCTCTTTATACTAAAGCAGAAATGCTCTTCCATTCTTCTGCTACGAAACCCTGGACAATCAATGTTTTTAATAATTTTTATTTATTGGTTCTTCAGGCTATTCTCAGAAACAGTTTCTAAGTGTCTACTAAATGCAGGCTGAAAGCACACAGTATTGTTAAATCCAAAAATGTATAAATAATAAAGATGGAAGAAAACAAGACAGCAGTTTTAAACAATGGCAAAGTATTTTAAATTAATTGTTGCTCACAAAAATCTCTCTGAAGAATTACATGAGCAAAACAGTTCTGCAGACTCACCTATTTCACATAGTGATTCAAAAGGGGACCAGAGGAAAGGATTTAAACTAAGGCTCTTTTGGTAACATTCTGATCCTTTGGCAAGCCGGTCTGTCTTGCTGCAAAAAGAATGAAACAGTTCACAGGGAAACTTCAGAACAGCACTTTTGTTCAAAAAAGTTTTCCAGAAGAGGAGTTGAAAAACAAAAACATGTTGAGAGGCATAGAAACATTCCTCATTTTTCAAGCCAGAGAAATACTGAGTTCTTTTGAAGTTATTTGACATATTTAGACACAGTTGTCAAAAAAAGTTACATAAGCACTAAAATAGCTTGAGAATTTTCATTTTTAGGAAGATGCAGTTCTTTGCAACAGCTTGTTTCTTTTCTGCCAACAGTAACCTGATTGCCAGCCTTCCAGCCATCTTAAGTATCTATGGATAATATTTTTGCAAAGAAATTAGGGGCTAAACGGAACACTTAAGTATTAGCCTACAAAGAAATAATTTTGGAAATAATTGAGAATAGATATAGTAGAGAAGAATCTAAGAGCCCAACTACTCCTATTCAATCAATCATTCACATTTACTGAAATCTTTTTTGCATCTTGGCAAAATCAAAACACTTGAATTTGTCAAGTTATTCTGCCTAGCACCCTCAGAACTTTGATTGGAAGGTTAGAGCTACACATGTATAATACAGATAAGAAAAATCTAAATGGCAACACTGAGAAACGAGCCACGAGTTTTTCTTAGGGAAGAATACAGAGCAAATCCAAAGGTATATTAAAAATCCAGACTCGGATTGCATTCTTATCCACCTGGGAAAGACGAATTTGTGTTTTCAGTCTTTGGGTGAAAACTAAACCATTCTTGCAGTTCCAAATTAGACTGATTCCACAACTATCCACCTGAATTTATCGTGCTCCAAAACGGCATAACCCAGAGACAGGTGTCTCCTGTAATGACCAAGGATGTGTTTGACTAAACCTGGGCTTGGTCAAGTAAAAACCCGCCAACTTTATTGGGCAAAGTGAAAAAGCAACTTTACCAGTAGACATGTCCCAGTAAGGAGAGTGTAAAGCATGCAGAGTCACCAAACTCCATAACAATGTCATCATGGCTTTTCTGTTTATTCAACACTCCACCAGACAAGATCTGCTCTCCTTCTGCAAGCCTTTTTAAAAAACAAGAGGTTTAAAGGGGTTACAAGGCTCACAGTACTGGCAGTCCAGTGTTTTCACCCTGCTGCAAACAAAAACAGAAATCCACTGTCAGTGTTCACAGGTTTTAAACCACAAACCAGTTCCTGCAAATGAATGTCAAGTAACCGATGGATTCCTCTACAACAGGGAGGTTCAGGACTCTGCAGTCAAACAGCTCTACTGGGAGGGAAGAAAAACAAAACAAACCCAAAGGCAGAGGCACAAAATACAGCATGACTTTTCCAAAAGTGATCAATCCTAGGATGAAGGACAAGAAAATCTTCCAGACACTTGTCTTTGAAGCCGCTTTATCTGCTAAGACAGTGCGTAATTTGGCTTTGATTCCCAAAGAAATACAATCTGTAAAGCCCCATGCACCAAGTTAAGAGCCAGTATTGGGATATGGCAGAGATTTTGGATTTTAATGCCTTTCTTTCTTGCAAGAAGGGCTCAAAAGGAGAACAAAGGCTAAATTTGTACCTCTTCCACCTGCATTCCACTCATATGGAATGGGCCACTGGCTGCCAGGCTTCAAAATGACTTTATACAACTGCTGGAGTGGGAGGCATTTTTCGGGCATCTGAGCCCAAACACCTGAACAAACAAATCACCTTTTCTTCCCATCACTTTAAATTTTACTTGTAGGTGGATGCTTCTATCAGCACAGACCATCCCCACAAGAAAATAAGGCACAGCTGTATAAATGAGCTCATAAGAGGTCTTTCTCTCTACACAGCTTGGCAATTCCTGTCTAAGTTATTCAACAACTTTTAGAGGTTTCTGCAACACGGGTTAATGCTCATTAGATCCATATCTGAAAGCAAAATAAATTGAACTTATAATCTTTTGCACTGAAAGACCAACGAATTTCTAGTTTATACAAGATGACAGCTTCCAAAGAGAAATCCAAGCTAAAAAATAAATCCATTTGTAACCCTGGACAGAACATGAAGGATTTACTTACTTGCTGAGGTCCACACAACATTTTGCAAGCAGGTATTTACACTGTGGGGTGGTACAGCTGTGTCCCTTTAGGAGCCTGTAAGCTTTGTAGGCCTTTCCTGAGCGGTAGTAACACGTTGCCAGTAAAAACAGTGCTTCTTCTGAGTGTACTGGGAAAAAAAATCATCAGTTAGATGTTAATCATCTTAGTACAAAGAATCTGGGGGCAGGGAGTAAAAGCCAGCTATGGACAAGACGGAAGAAAATGGGTATTGATATTAGAAATTCATTCCTGAATGAAGTCTTCTTTATCTGTTGGTGATTACCAAACTTCCCATGCCATTTCCTTGGCTAGTCAGATCAGCCCTTAACATCTACAGCTGTAAAGGAACTTTGGTCCTTCTGGCTACCCAACCTAAACACGTGATGAGCCAGCGTGTTGTGAGAACAGCAGCAAGCCAAGCAAAGCAGGCAGGCCAGAGCTACTTTAACAACCTGCTGGCCACACTGAGACTGACTTGGCTCAGAGTGTCACCACACCTGCCACCAACACTTTGCACTACTCTAAGGAGTGCGTAAACACTGGCACAAGGATGGCTGTTACAAAGTACAACAACTTTCAGAAGGAAGATCTATTCCAGCCCAAGTAGCCAGTTTTAATCCCAATTTCAAGTGGTCTTTTTCCATTTGCAATTTTACTTCTGTTCTTGTTCTAAAGCATTCAATGCTTTACCTTCACATGATGCAGTGGGGAAGATTTTCTGATTTTAATGATTATTAAAGTTGGTCAGTTACCAGTCACCTCTTCACCAACACTGAGTCCTGTCCTTTTTGCTGCCTACTTTCATTACTTCATTTGGCAACGCAGCTTAACAGCACCATTCAGGTGCTTTGGCTGCTTTATATTGGGAACCTGTGATAGGGACAAGTTCTCCTAAACCTGGATGGGGCCTGGGGCAACCTGGGATGGTGCAAGGTGTCCCCAAATGTTACACTCAGATCACCCTCACGCAATGATATTTTAAATCAAAAGCTGTGTATGAACACGAGCAACTTCAAACTCCAAACAATTAATAAACCCACATTACCTTTATACTTTTCAGAAGACACTATCCTGCAAATGGAATTCAGCATTAAAAGAAACAATTTTGATGTTTGTTCACCCACCTACAGGGAAATCTTTAGAAAAATCAATACAAACACTGTACAAAAACCTCTTTGGGAATCTGTCCAAATCCTTTGCTTCACTGAAAACTGACTATTTTAAGTTTCTGTCACTACCTGGACAGGGACAATGGAAACGGAAGACCCAAACAGAGGGCATTTTATTAGCCTTATCCTAAAAACACCAGAAGACCTTTTTGAAAATTCAAGTTAAATCAATTTTTATCCACTACTTTAACAGACTTTGAGAGTTCTGGGAAACAACCAAGCCACAGACGTCCCATCAAGGACAGTAATTGCAGGTAGACTTAAAAGAAGTTCTTCCTAGGGTGAAATAACTCCTGCCAACATGGAGCCACTGTATTGAAGTTCTGCAGCTTCCACGCTGCAGTGTAACCACTTATTTTAACCAGGAGCCAGATGTTTTGTTAGCAGTTAATTGCTTGCACCAAGTGTCAGCATTCATGCTGCTTTCTCTCAGCACTGCTGGCCACTGAAAAAGGCTGTTTGAAGTATGCTTGCAGAGAATTATTCTGTAAAGATGTGTCACTATCAAGTCAGGTATTTTTCTCCTGGCTGCTGCAAAAAGTGGATTCTCTTTGTTCCTAAATCCTTGGCAATTACCTTCAATCTACCATTTCCCTGCACCTCACAGTGTGCTGTGTTCGGGGGAGCTCTGTCATCCCTAAAATACAATTTCCTTCAGGCACACCTGGATTATCAGGTTCCATAATATTCTACACAACATTTCTCATTTCAGCACCAGATCAAACACCCCAGACTTCATCCGTAACCCTGACACAAGAAAAAGAAACCTTTATTTCTCAAAACTTAGGTTTGTGCTTTCATTGTTAAGAATTGTATTGTGGGCATGGCAGGCAAAATATTTCATTTCAAAACAGAGCATGAAATAGCTTATACAGTTTAATTCAAACTATAAGCTCAGGTTGTTTAGCATGAGAAATTATATGATGCTTGTATTTTAGCTTAAGGATTGGGGTGCTTTTTGTGTTAGTGGCTAGGAAAGGAAAGCTGACCACCAGTATCAAGGAGGAAGAAATACAGAAGAACAAAAAGCTTATCTGAGGTCATGGAGAAAAGGTTAAAGAAATAAAAGGTGCTACAATACACCCAAAAAGTGTTTGAAGGACCCAGAGAAAGCACAGATTTGTGTTACTGCTGCCTTCTCACTATCCAAGACACCCCAGAACCGACAGCTTTAAAATGAAGTAACAATTAGCAGAGATTCAGCAGGAGATACCTGTTCCATATGTTCTGATTCTCACTGTCTCAATTTCACAGGGCTTTTCTCTCACCATCACAAGACTCTCTTTGAGCCAATCAACATATCTGAACAGCATTATTAGCAAAGACAGCTTCCAATGTCAAGCCAATTTATAGAATTTGTGTGCTGCATCTATCCTCAAGCGCCCTTGGAAGACATGCAATGCTTGCAGGTTATTAAAAAACTCCCAACATTCTCCCATTCTATACCATATACCAGATCACTGTAAACACTGCACTTAAACACACAAATCTGAGTTTAATTTTAAGGAGATTTTACTGTAAAATAACTTCGCTGCTGTTACATGATTTGATTTTCCAACCTAATTGCAAGGCACTCCTCTGCTTTCCCCAAGCAGAAAGTTAAACTTCATTATAAGAACAGGAGGAAAACAAAGCAGGAGCAGAGGCTCAAAAATACTAAATTAAAACTGAAAGAAAATAATCAACTTTATAATTGCAAAGTACACACCTTCTGCGTATAACCTTTCAGCGAGGAACACAGCATCACGATACGCGTAGTGGTTCAGTGCTTGCCAGATAGCAGCCTGCAAGGCAAGAAAACCATCTTCATTTAGTGGGGAGCTTTGAAAATGCAAAAAACTCATTACTTCTTACTGTCAAAAGGCACAGTTCAGCTCGGTTTTACAGAGCCATAAAAAGAAAGGGGAGGATAAACATGCTGGCCAAGTTGCATTTGTTTCAGCTATCAGTAAGGAGGCTTAAAAACCCCACCAAACTCTGCACTGAAGTCATGAATCAACCTTAGAGTGTTTCTCACTCGTTACCAGACACAATCATCCAAACTCCTCCGAAATTAGCAAGTTTTAGCCCCGTGCACAGCTCAGCAGGAATTACTGCAAACTACCACCAAACAACCACCCCTCCAGTAAAGACAAAACCAAAATCCAACCCCAACTGGTCAGAGTATTCCATTAAAGCATCTCCCCAAGATGCCAAACCAAAACCCAACAGGCCCAGAAACCTCTCAGTGTCCAAGATAGTCAAGATGAGACTTCTGTTGATTAAACATCTCAGTATAAAGGATCTTCCCTGAAGAGGCCCAGGTGTTCCCTTAAGAGCCCAGGTGAACAGGATCCACTGCTTTTTGTGCAGCATTTTGTTGTGTCTTCAGCCACCTCTTCACTGTCACCAACTGTGAAGCAGCACCCAAGAACGAGTGCAGTGCAAATTAAACGGACAAATCGTATTCTACAGCCATAGAGGAACACAACCTACTTCTGATTTTGCTCACACACTCACACTTGGCCAAATCCTGCTCCTGGGTACTGTTTTCTTTTTCATGAGCACCAAGTTTGGGTTTGTGACAGCCAGTATTTGTGCAGACTGGAAGGATGGCACGACTCCAGTGGAACAAACATGCGCCCAGGGGTACAACCTGCACACCAGCAAAGCAGGCGGCAATTACTTGCACTGCTGTCACCAGCAGCTGACATACATGAGCTGTCCAGGGCTGGGATAAGAGGGTTTCACACAAACTACTCGGCCAACTTTCTTCAGATCACATTAAGAGTTGTCTGTTATCTGTAGAAGAGGGCTGGGATTCAAAAAATCATTTAAGATCTGTTCAGCCTTTCCTCCCCACCTACTCCAAGGGTGCTGTGCATGCTCATCAGGGTTTGTGTTCCAAGGTGAGCAGGGTTGGGATCAGGACAGCAGTTCCTTCCCATATGGGGTCTTTGCTCCAGTTCCAAAGCCCTTTTCCACCAGCAGCAAAGAGCAATTTTGCAGTAGTTTTTTTTTTTACTTATCCCAAATGAGATCTGAACTTATGAATTCAAGGCACTGTGATCTAGAATTTCTCCAATACTCATCAGCACCCAAAGACAAATAGAATTTGCTTCTAAAACCCATGAGACACTCCAAAACGAAAAGAAATCTTCCACAGGGAAAGCAATACCGCCCTGCAGTGCTATTCCCAGTGGGAAAGGCAAGTGCCAATTTCATCTAAAAAAAAAAAAAAAATCCAAACATCACAGAGTTACATGTACCATATGCTACTTCTTCCAACACAAACTTGACAAACACAGGGTGTGAAAACTGTGCAAGTTCTCTTCACGGGAAGCCCACACAGCCGTCATGAACAGCACACACCAGGGCTCCCAAGTACTACAGGGAATATTATACACAAATCTCTACAGAGAGTCTGTTTTCTCCTCTCAGTAGATCCCAAGGATACACTTAAGAAGTCAACAGGTGCTTCTAAGCTTGTGTCAAAGTATTTGGAAGTATTTAATAGTGAATTCTCTTAGTCTGATCATTACAATACAAACACATTATTGTTTCTCTCTGGCTGTATTTCATATTTCAGATAACTGAGCCTCAGAGTCTCCTGAAGTGATTCCTCCCTGCTGCCTTGAAAGGCTCCCGGGCTGAAGGTGGTTCCACACCCCACAGAGAGAGAGGAACAAACAGGGACATAGAAGGTCAGGGTTACAATCTTTGAAGCCATCCCCAAGCCAGAGCAGCCCAAGGTCTCCCGTTTCTCTTGCTCCCAAAAGCAGCTCTTCCTTCACCAAGTCACAAGTGACGTTTACATGAATCCAGCCAAGTTGTGGCAGGTTACAAATCCTGTCCTTGCAGGGCTGTAACTCAGCCAGCTTACAAAACAAAGGAGTTTGTGGGGGTGGGAGTGGGAAAATCAGGCTCATCTGACTGCTCAAACAAGAGCAAGTTGCCAGGAACAATCCTGCCAAAGGCTAAGAGGGGACACGAGGGATTTGGGGCTATGTCACCGCCACTTTGTAAGAGTTACACTACACACTGGCTCAAATAACAATCGTCGTGGAGCAGAGTCCCAGTGAAAGCAAGAAATGGGCTGGTAGAATCCCTGTTCTGTAGCCATTATCATTTTGCAGCCCAAAATGTGCCTCCTGCCCTGAACTGACCCATGCTGGGGTCCGGATCCTCACACACACTCTCCTAAAAGAGCAGGAAGAGGAAAGGAAGGCAGCAGGGAATCAGCCATACTTATGCAGCAACAATTTTCCAAGAGAACAGATGTCTAAACCACGACTGTGTCTCAAAAAAGAGGATTTCTTGCCCACCTTTTAGGACAGGAACATTGATCTCAATATAGCACAGTAACTTAGTTTGTTCTAGAAAAAGCACAATGCATGTACACAGCACTAGTGGTACACAACTGCTAAACCACACCAGAAGAGTGTTCTCAGCCCTGCATCACAGGAAGGAGAAAAGCTGGAAGTGCTTCCACATTTTATTCATGTGTGTTTCCAGAGAGAATGAACCTCCGGGTCCTAATCACTCATTTAAAAAAAATTAATTTGAAATACAAAATAAACAGGGAATTCCAAAACTACCATACACAGCCCTGCGGTGAGGCATCCTCAGAGAGAAGAGCAGGAAAATAAAATCAGATTCAGACAGGTCCATCTTCCATCCAGAAAATCCTGTGCATTGTCCAAGTGTCACTTCATATCTAAGCCAAAGAGTTCTTAAGAGATGTTCTCTTCTGGCAGTTATATACCCTCGGAAACGATTTTCCAAGCTGTTTAGCCTATATTGCCATGCTAAGCAGATTCTACCATGATTTCAGAATCTTCAGGGTGGGCAGGGAGGAGGAGAGCTCCGGGATGGGCTGTGCTGCCTTCCCCAGTTACACAAACTCTGCCCACCGAACAAGCACACGTTGGTCCTGCAGGTTGCAGCCAAGTTCAAGCACCATTCCAGTGAGTCACAGCAGATGATCACCTTGAACAGCTAAATTCCAAGCAAAGTGCTCATTTTCTTTCCAAGATGTTTTTCAGAAGTATTTGGAAGGCTTCCAGCCTGTTTCTCAGCACATGGGACACGGAGTTTTATGTTGGAGCTGAAGGGTTTTAAATTGACCGTATCAGGAAGTACAGCACAGGGCTGTAAACTCTGGTACTCTGTTCAACTTAAAAGCATTTTAAAAGTTAGCAAAAATCTAACCAGTGGCCAGGATGCCTTCTGGGACATAAATTTCACGTAATTAAAGCACAGCACTTATAAGGCTACATACAAACACAAATTCTGTCATTTATCTGTCACGCTGTGACAAATAAGTAACATCACAGCTGTGAGGAAGTAAGGGTGAGTTTTTCCTGGAATGCTGAGCCCTGTAAACATCTGAAAGGCTGGGAGAGAACAGACAAATAGACAGGAAAAATCTCTGCAACGACAAAAATGAGAACTAGTGTCAACTTTCCCAATCATTTCATTTAAGAAAATTATAAAAGCAGAGCTAAGTACACGGACCTCAGCTAAACTGGGAATTTAGAAACGCAATGGACTTTACCCAGTCACAAATAATTCCTAAACTTACCAGCACTCCTCTAAGCAAGGAACAACAGCAAAGCTGCCAGCAGCAGAACTACTGCTAAAGGAATAGTCTGTCATTTGAAAGCAGAATCTAAATAAATATATTCAGTCTAAATAGATATATTCAACACAGCAAACCGTCATCAAAACATGCAAGCTGGGAAAAGGTTAAGAATGGAGAACAGCATTAGAGAGGTCTTTACCTTGCTGAAACACCACAACAAGACCCCACATTTCTATCAGGGAGCTCTCAGAATAGCAGATATTTCCACTTGGTCAGTCTAGTCAGCACAGCACCGGAAACATTTGGTATTGTTTCCTGTCAGCTTCACTCATTCACACTGCAATGCATTCTTGCTTCCTTTTCTATTGTAATCCCGTGTTTTTCTGGAATACTCAACTAGTGCAAAACAACCAGCCCAGCTCCATAGCTAACACCAGTGGTGCAGGATGGCCTCTGCAGGAGAGGGACCAGGTGGCCAAAAGCATTTCCAGCACTGCACTGACCCTTGCTCTCAGAGGGGATGAGCAGAACGGTGCCATCAACGACTCAACCCCCTGGTCTACAAGAATGCCCTCACTGTCACCATCTTCCACAGACAGGCTCAAGTCAGCAGGATGCTTTTCCACAGGAGACTTTCTTCCCCTTCCATCTTTTCATTAGAAAGAAAAGAGCCAAAAGCAAGAATTCTCACTATGTTCATTACAGAACACAATCGCGTTCTAACAAGACACTGCTGCCAGGAACCTCTTGCTGTAGCTTGAAAAAAAAGCCCAAAACATCCTGTTAAAATACTAAAAATATATTTTAAAAAAGAACGGGAACATGAATAAGATGACTGATTAATGAAGATTATGAATAGTTAGAGAATGGGCATACAGGAACTGTGGAAAGAAAAAGCAGCTCCTAATTCTGTGAATCACGACTTTTGGATGGGAAGGCTGAGCACAAGAACAGGAAGCCCATCAGAGTAACAGCAGTGAGACTGAAACACGAGAGAAAAACGAAATTTACATTATTTTCTCCCCTAGGTCTCCCATCAATCGGAAGGGACCAACTCCTTAGGAAGAAGGAACGTCCTTCACCCGCACGACACGGAGGGATCCGAGCACACTGCGAGCATTTAAACACGACACGGCGACAAACGCAGAAAGGTGAGCGAAGTATCTATCAACAGGTCTCCCGGGGGATCCGCGGGGGGCCCTTGCCGGGAGCCGAACCGGCTGAGGAGCTGCGGGGAGACCGACACCTCCCTCGGGGCCCGGGGGGCAGAGGGGCGAGCGCGGCCGGCCCCGGGGCCGCGGGGATGGGGACGGAGGCTGCGAGGGGAAGCCCGGCGGGCTCCGGCGGGAGGGAGGGCGGAGGAGCTGCAGGGACGCCACCCCCACCGGCCGAGGGGCCGCCGGGAGCGGCCCGGAGTCCCGGCCCCGGAGCGGGCGGTGCGGCCTAACCCGGGCCGGGCCGGGCTTTGGGGCCTCAGCCGCCCGGGGGTCGGTACCTGGACGGGTTCCTGCAGCACCGTCATCCTGCTCTCCCCGGCCTCCGCCTCCTGGTCGCCGAGCCCGAGCGGGGCGGCCCCGGTCCCGGCCCGGCTCAGAGCGAGTCACGGCGGGGCCCGGCCCCGCCGCGGCCCCTTTTAAACCG
>VZTG01004119.1:155183-172330 GCA_013397845.1 Melanocharis versteri
GGCGGGGCCCGGCCCGGCCGCGGCTCATTTGAACCCGCACCGACCGTTACCGGAGCGAGCGAGGCCGGCGGGCGCCGAGTCCGCCCGAACCGGCGGCGGAAATACCCGAACCGTCTGCCGGAAATACCCGAAGGCGCAGGCGGAAAGAGCCGAGCGTCGACGGAAAACAGCTGGGAAAGACGCGCTCGGCAGCCGGGAGGAAACTACTCGGCGACGGAGATGGCCGATGCAGACGGAAATAGCCGAACTGGGCCGGAAATCTCCGAGCCCGGCCGGAAATCTCCGAGCTGGGACGGAGATATCCGAGCGTGAGGAGGCCCGTGAAGCCTCGGGAGGGCGTGTGGTTCGTCCCTCAGAGCGCCTTTGCACCCATGGAACGTAGAACTTGCCCTTTGTGCCACAGAACACGCTCTGGGGATCTACAGGTCTGTCGGGACCGCCCGCGTCTCTCGGGGTGCTGGTCCGAGGGCCCCCTCCTGCCATCACCATCCTGAGCCAGGCCGGCCCCTGCGCTGGGCTTGGCTGGTGGTTCCCGTGTCCCCGTTCCCAGTGTCGGGGTCAGCACAGCCCAGGTCCTGTCCCCGTCTCTGAGGGGTCCCTGCTGATGGTGCTCCCCAGGTAGGTTCAGCCACGATACCACAAAATCACAGGATCGTGTGGGTTGAAAAAGACCTCCCAGATCATCGGGTCCAACCTGTGACTGGTCTTCACCTTGTCAACAGCCCAGAGCACTGAGTGCTACGTCCAGTCGTTCCTTTGGACATCTCCAGGGATGGGGACGCCACCACCTCCCTGGGCAGCCCTTCCAATGTTTAACAACCCTTTCTGTGAAGAAACTCCTCCTGATGTCCTCATATCCAGGAGTAAAACTGGCAGTATAAGTACAAGGCAGGTAATTTGCCAATTACAATTTGGATGTGTTTGAACGTGCAATATCTGGCACACAGAGCTTTAGCAAAAGAATGGAATAAAGATGCACAAGTAAACCTCAATTTATTAAAAATACTGACCTATCAATAGCCACCTGCAGCTAGCAGAGGCCTTCCTTCTCCAAATCCTGTGGGCTTGCTGAATCAGCCGTAACACCACCTTGATGCTCACACACCAACACACAGACTCTGTGCTCCGTCCTGCTCTGTTCAGTGCTTTGCACTTGCACTCAGGCCCAAAGGTCAGGTCCTGATATGCTGCTGAGCATACGTGAGCCAGGGGCTGTATCTTTACGGGAGAATAAAAGCTGTGTGTGGAGCAGGAGGGCTCAGCCTGCGTCCTTCCCCTCTTTCTCTGCACTTCTGAAAGGTGTAGTAACAAATTTGTTACTGGCAGCAAATCCGCAGGTGTTTGCTTTCAGGGTGTGAGCAGGCAAAGCTTTCTTCAATCCCTCACCTGAGACAAATAAGAAATGGGGCCCTGAGCAATGCTGTCCCCCGGCATGGACATCTGGTTTCCTAATCAGGTCAATCCAAGTCATTTTGCTGGACAGGAGGGTGTGAACAACATGACAGTGAAGTGTCTCCTCCCCTGAAGGCCTCTGGCCTCGCTCGCTGATGGTGATGATGGTGGTGTGTGTACGTGGTCTGGGGCTCCAAGGAGCCTTTCAAGGAGCACAGTCCATCCTCCTGATCTCGTGCGCTGCAGATAACTCCTGGGGATGAAAGCTGGCTCCATCTGTCTCTCCCATTCCCCAGGGCACAGAACTCCTGACATCCAGGCCTTCTTTGGTATGAGAGTCTGTCTTATCACAGCCTGAGGAGATACAGGCTCTCCGGAGCATGGGGGCTCCTTGTACCTCTCCTCAGAGTCCCCTGGAATTCATGTAAAACATCCAAACTGTAAAAGGTCAATGTTTGCTGTTGTCTTTGGAGATCTAGATTTACAGATTCCTCAGTCCTACAATGCATTTCTGCCTGTGGGGTCACACACTGGCACCCACAGATGCTTTTATAAATGTCCATGGGGCTAAAGCTGCTTTCTCTGTGGAATCCTCAGCTTCTCCAGAGGAGGAGGGGAGCAGCATTGCCAGGGGAAGAGGTGTGGAGGCACAAGCAGAGGTTCAGACGTACATACTGTGCCTGTTCAAGGGCATCATTCCAACCTGCTCTGCTACAAACCAGCTCTGCTTTATTCTAAAGAGACACAACAGGTCCCCAAAATGAAGTGTGGCTGGCTCTTCCCCCAGGGGGGCTTCAAGGGCTGGATTCTTCATGTGGAAAACTGTTTTCCTGTAGTCCTGTCGTTTCCCACTGCTTGCTTTCTGCCTGTCTCTTTGCAGGTCTCACTTTGGTTTTTAGTATTACTCCTTTCAGCATGGAAGCAGGAGGCTCAAACACAAGGCTTGTGCTCTGCATAGAGGAGTGAGAGTGCAGCCTCTTGGCTTGCAGGGCAGGGATATCACATCTATAGCAGGAATATCACACCCAGTAGGAATATCACATCTATAGCAGGGATATCACGGCTACCAGGGATATCATGGCTATAGCAGGAATGTCAAGGCTAGCAGGGATATCATGGCTGTAGCAGGGATATCATGGCTGTAACAGGAATATCATGGCTATAACAGGGATATCGCGGCTCCAGGGCCCCTAGTCCCTGCTGTGGATTTCTTCTGTGAGTTGAGGCAGGTCCCCACCTCTCCTCTGCTCCATTCCTCTCTGCCACAGCACGTTCCGCTGCAGGAGTCAGTGCCACGGTGGTGACAAGGACAAACATGACCCCGGAGTGAGCGTGCAGCAAGCAGGGTCCCTTCTGACCCCGTCACCACGGTCCTCTAGGAGGTTAAAGCTCAGATAATACATTAAAAACATGAGATGCCCAGATCCTGCCCAATGGAAGCTGTAGGAATAGCACAGAGAGGAGCTCAAATCTAATCTTGCTTCTATAAACAGCTTATGTTGCTTTTTATGAGCAGTTGAATCAAACTGTGGGAATTGAAAGCAGCTGTTACTCACTCACTGCACAGGAACGAGCGAGTGGCAGCTGAAGTCAACACATCAGAGCAAAATGCCTTCAATTTCTAGTCAAAGTCAGAGTGAGGACGTTGGAATAAGGAACAAATCAAAGGAAAGTGTTTGCTGCTCCCAGGTGTTCTGCTGATGGGAAGGCTGAGCTACGTGTCATGAATTATTCACTGCTTATGGTGATGCTCTGATGATTGCTTTGCAGGCAGGAAGAGGGAGAGAGTCACCAGCTTGTATCACACAGCCCCAGACAGCTCCTGGCTGGAACACACCATCTGCCTGGAGAAGAACCATCCAGGGAGCCCATCCTGGCTGGGCTCCATCCCAGGCAGGACACTACCCACACCCCAGGGACCCATCACCCCATGCCGTGACGGTGGACCTGGCCCAGAAATACCTGTTCTTTCCCCATTTTTCTTCTCCTTTGCTGATTCAGCAGGAGTCAACTTTCTGGAAACCTTCAAAGCTAGACTTTTGGATCTCTCATTGATACAGAACAAAGAATGTTTTTGGTGCTTTGTCTGATATTTTGGGGTTTTTAAGGGCCTTTCCTGACTGGGACAAGCAGCGCATTGGTGAGGGAGCAGTGCCTGTGGGTCTCTCTGTGGCAGGGACAGTGGCAGGACCAAGCAGGTCCCTCTTTGCTCCACAGTGCTGTTCAGCCTGGACCGGGAGGGAATGCTCGTGGGACAGTGTGATGAAGAATGGATGGGCTACAGGTTTGGAAAAGGATTGGTTTTAGGGTAAACAGGAAATTAAGAACCTCCCAAAACCAAAGGGTGTCTCTGATGCAACCTGCCCCTGTGCTCTCCTTGCTCCATGTCTGCACCAGCAAGAGGCGACCGGACCGCAGCCCAGCTCCTGGCCAATGCCCAGGGTGGGGTGATGATCCTCACGTATAAGTCTGAACTCTTCCTTTGCATTCTGTGCATTTTCCCCCTCTCCGTGGGAATGCCCTGTTACCTCTGAGAGCTGGTGGAGACCGAGGGGTCTCCTGCACCCACCGTGTCAATAAGTGGTCCCAAGCCAAAGCAGACAAACCATGTAAGGGAGGAGGGAATGAAATTTAATGAGACAAATGTCACAGGGAAAACCTGAAAAGAGTAACTTTGGGTTTAAAACCTAGTTGCAGATATGTCATTGAATACCAGGCTTAGGCACACACTCGTGGTGGCCAGCGCTTCGCGACGGCTTAGGCAAAACATCCCAGGGAAAGGACGTGGATGGAGGAATCTTGCTCTTCATCGTGCTCAGGTGGGTTCAGGCATTTCTGAGAGCCTAGGAGACAAGAGGGAAAGGACTCAAAGTAAAGAATCTTTGGGATGAGAGCATTCAGAGTATTCCTTCTCAGATGAACCCAAAATGTCAAGAGCTGTAATTCAACACCATTTAAGAAAGAGTTTTATATGCAAATAGTTATGTGAAGAATTAAATCTCCTGGCAGCGTCTGCCACCCAACCATCTATATTGCTGAGCTGATGAACAGGAACCGGAGAGAAATGGATTAGAAAGAAGATAAAAAGGATGCTGAACATTCAAAGTTCAGACTTCTGTCTGTCTGCATTTTAACCTTCTGATGTTTGAAGAGATTTTGGGAGGGGAGAGATTTTTAAATGTTTAATTTGTGTATTTAGCAGTACCTGAAGGTCATTTTTACTTTTTTTTTTCTTTTTTTCTGGCCTCCTGCCTTTTACATAGCTGAGGGAAGGAGAAATGTTTAAAAAAGTAAATAGATAATGAAACCATAAGAAATTGGCAGGGGAAGCTGGAGCCAGGCAGCAATTTGGACTTTCTTTTCAATTGAATAGATTTTAGAGGGATAATTCACCCTCAAAGAAACCTCATCCCCTCAGCAATGTTTCTCTGTTTTCCTCAGGCAGTTCTCAAGGAACATGAAAAAGCTTAACAAACATCCATGGTACATTTTCCTTATTCTTCCTAACATTAATGGGAACATCGATATTTCTCAGTTCGGAAATTTCCTCTCTTAGTACTTAATATTTTCTTAGCATCAAGTCATTCACTGATACAGATTTAAAAATGTTTCTTTCTCCTGGCTGCTGTTGACGCCCTCAGCTTCTGGCAGGTTAGAGAATGTGGCACCATAAACCACCTCTTTCTTTCCGAGCAGAGATTCCACACAATTACCCAGACCACAAATGACCATCACAGGGGTGATGCTGTCCTGATAAATTTTGATTGGCAGGAGTTACAAATGAGATTCCTTATCATCAACATAACTTTTGTGCCTTCAGAGCTGGGATTATCCCTGTGGCATTAATCCACTGCAGGTTTGGGTTTTGGCTTCTCTGCCCCTGGCTGTTATTTGCAGGATTTCCAGTTTTGGAGTGAGCAGCAGGAGACGCCACCGAACTCACCTGAAGTATCTCCTTTCAGCCAGACATGATGTGCTTGACAAAAGCTGAGGAAAAATGAGAGTGTGAGAGGTCAGGACATGCTGTGAGCTGGGGGGGCAGGTGGAGAGGCAGCAGGGATGAAGGGGATGCTCTGCCAGGACTGATACTCCTCTTTTTGTTCCCACTTTTTGCATGCCATCCCCAACCTGGTCAGAGTCATGCCAACCCTTGGAGATGAGCCGGTACCATTATCCCCAGTTTTCTGAGGCCAAGGGAAATGGGTCCCCTCTTTTCCTCACTGTTCTCCAATTTTAGGGGTTCCCAGATTTAACCACCTCCTATTGCAGATTTTCACCCTCTTGGAGCAGCGCGTGATCCAGGTCTCCAAATGTTCCCAATTAGCCTCTGCTGTGAAAGATGCTGGCTTTGTTTATTTTCAATAGCTTGCAACAAAACAGTGCCAAAACTGGTAATAAAACAGCCCTGAACTCCTTGGAAACATGCTGTCTTCAGCTGCTTTTCCTGGAAATCACTGGCACAACCACCTTGTTCCCACCCCGGCTGACATGTCTCAGTGCTTTTTTGGAAAGGCTTTGGAGGGTGGTCCACACCTCCCTTCCAGTGATCACCAATGTCATAGAGTCATGGAATTATTAAGGTTAGAAAAGATCATTATGATCATCAAGTCCAACCAGAGCCCTTGCAGGGGATGCGTTTTGCACCCTAAGACAAGACAGCCATGTCTGGGATGGCCCCCATGGGAATCTCTTGCTCCTACCTTCATAGTTGATACAGCCATTGGCATCTTCCTGCCCTGCCATGAGCTGCTCCACCTCGCTTTCCGTCATCTTCTCTCCTAGAAGAGGAGGATGGAGAGGTGAGGGGAAGGGTTTTCAGCCTGCCAGGACCTTCCTGTCCTTCCAGATAACCAAAGACACCAGAGGAAGGAGAAGGGGATTAAAGAAGAGCTGTGTGCCACTACTGAGGAATGCTGGTGGGAGATTGTGGAGAGAGGACCACACTGCAACTGTTGTCTGATAACTGAGGGTGTTCTGGAATCTCCATCTTGCCTGGATCATGCATGAAGCTGTGGCATGAGGAGGAAAAGGCCACACATTCAGGAGTATTGACTCCTAAAAGAGCCTATGGGCAGCAAAGTGAAAAGGGTCCCTGCAATAAGGGAGACCAGCCAGCTACCAGAGCCACTTGCCCAGACAGAGCTTGGGGCCCATGCCCTGCTGTCCCCCAGGGCCAGCCATACCCAGCGTGACCAGCACATGGCGCAGCTCGGCCCCCATGACCATCCCGTTGCCCTCCTTGTCGAAGACACGCAGCCCTTCCACAAAGTCCTCAAAGGTGCCCTGCTCCTTGTTGCGGGTGAAGTGCTGCAGGATGGGGAGGAAGGTCTCAAAGTCCAGCATCTTTGTGTTCATTTCTGGAAGGGGAGGAGATGGGGTCAGAGATGAACCTCATGGGGCTGAATTCAGCCTCTGAGGGCCTCCTGATTAACTTTCTTGGTCTCTTTTCCATCAGAGTACAGGAGAGAAGCCCCACAAGGAGACTGAACTATTATATTAGACTTGAGATTAGAAGACCCATATGAGGAATAAAGTATTAACATCAGGGGACTGCACAGAGACCCCTGATGTCAGCCCAAAATTAAACCATCAGGTGGGTTGTCTGTCACCACGGTAATGTAGTCGCACTGGGACTGGTCAGGTTATACCAGTTTGCACCAGTTCAGGATAAGGCCTGCTAAGCATCACTTGCCACGATTCCTGTGTGAGGACTGCCTATCCCATATGTCATCATCCATGGTGTGGAGAAGGGGAGTGAAGGAATTACATAGGAATGAAGCCTGTCTGCATAATTTCCTTTCCAGTTCCTTCACCTCGCAGGTTTCTTCCTACACAGAATGTAACCCTCTACTTGCTGCCAGGGAGCAGAGGAATTGCTTGTCCCACCCTGTCCCTAGGTTGCTGTCACCTTCTGGTTTGGGCTTGCCCAGCACCTTGAGGACCTCAGCGTTGGTGGGGTTGTGGCCGAGTGCCCGCAGGACGTCCCCACACTGTCTGTAGCTGATCTGCATCGTCCCCGCAGGCGTCTGGTCAAACAGCCCGAAGGCTTCTCTGAACTCTGCAGGGAAGAAGAGCTCAGAGTGGCCCCATTCCCGCCCCAGGGGAGCACGTCGTGCCTGGCAGGCAGGGAAGGGATGGACACGTGCATGTTGTGCCCTCTGAACGCGTGGCAGCCCCGAGTGAGTTTGAGCAATGCGGGCTGAGGTTTGCTAGATTCCTTGGATGAGTCGCTTGGCTGCTCAAGCAGGTTTTGTCACCTCTGCAGAGCTGGCTGGGTGACCTGCTGGATCCCTGCCCCCTCAGCAGCTGGCTTTGCTGCAGGACATCCCTACTTATCCCCTTTTCCACTCAGATCTCCACTCTCTGAGGCTGTCTCTGCGTTGCCAGAGGCTGTTCCTCCCACCAGAAGCCCTGACTTTGACCCAGGCTGCATCTCACATCATGAATGAAAAATACCTTTTCCCTGCCAGGCTCTGGATCCTGCTGGTCTTTCCCCCAAGAAGGGATTTGATGTGTGGGGCTTTGGCTCTCATGTCTGTGGTGAAAAACTACCTGGAAAAAGGATTCCCCATTTCTAAAGCCACCTCTGAGAGAAGCTGAACTGAGCACTTACCTTCAATCTGCTCTGCCGTGAATTCAATCTGTAAAGAGAAGGAAGCAGAGCCAGGCATAAGAGGTGTGCTACTGCTGGGGGGAGCAAAGGAACTCTCCTCTCTGCACCTCTCCCTCCCCAGGCTCGAGGCAGGGGGCCGAATCCACTCTGTGTCCCATATCTGTGCCATGTCTGGCTGTGCCGTGTCCCCAACTGCTTCTGCCCTCGCTGTGGAGCTGACATCCCTGTGGAGAGCACAGCTGGCAGCAGCAGGATGGGCAGGCAGGAGGGTTGCTCAGACCATAGTCAGGACTATTTTGGGTGGAAAGATGTTATTTTAAGGCCTGATCCAAAATTCAAGTGATTAAACAGCCTCCATGCTGAGCCTGCTCTTAATAACTCTCCTGCCACAGCTCTGGCTTTAAAATGTGAGTATCCCAAGGCATCACGGAAAAAGAGAGCTCCTGCCGTGGAGCCGTTGGATAAAGGATGCTCTTATGTGGAGGAGGCAACGCAGGCAACAAAATACTTCAGGATGGAGACGGTGGGTGGCAGAGAAGCTTTTTATTGCTGCTGGGGCCCCGACACGGAGTCTCAGCAGGAGCTGGGGGTTCGACTCTGCAGCCGCAGCTCCGGGAGCGGCATCCTGGTTCCCTCCAGTGAGTGCTGGGCAGGGCTGGGTGGGGAAGCCTGAGACATCCCCCCAGGGAGGACACCATCGCTCCCAGCCCGCTGCATCCACACAATTGGATAATTTTCGCCTCCCAAGGCTGGCTTCCAGCCTGGCTAATGCCATTTGCACAGCGCTTTGCATCGCCCGTGCCTGGCAGATGACAGGCACAGAGAAACACGGTGACGTCCTCATTCCTCACTCACCTTCACGCTCTTGGGATCGAAGGCAGGCTCCGAGCCTGGAGCTGCTTTGGCTGCTTCCTTCTTCGGGTCGGGTTTCTTGAGCGGCATCGCACTGGGATTTGCGGAGGTGCGGGATGAGTCCTGCCGCCCAGCGAGGGAAGCGAAGCGAGGGATGAAAGGCAAAGGCTGCTCCTTCCCTTTTATACGGAGCCCAGTGCTCACCCTGGAGGGGCAGGCCAGCTGCTGGAGCAACTGCTACTTACTATAAAAGGAAGAAAACTCAAACGAGAGGGGCCCCAATTTGACAATTGCCCATTGTCATCGGCTCCTGGCTCCACGGAGCCACCAGCTGCCCCCCCCAGCTGCAAAAGGGGGGACACGTCCCCCTCCAGCACCTGCACCGGGTGGGCTGCATGGGGGCTGCTTGCTAAATGATCACTGAAATGCGAATGGCCACGGGGGCCTGGCAAGAAAATAACAACAGGATGGCTGATAAACCTGCCGATACCCACGGGGAAACGCGCCGGTTTGCAGGCAGCCTGCAAGGGCCAGCACTGCAGAGACCTTTTAAGACCAGGATTTATGAAGTGCTGCTTCAAAGGAGCTCAGAACTCTCTGAACACTCCCTTGGCCTTGTGCTCAGGGTCTGCTTTGCCCCAGTCTCTCCCCAGGGCTGAGCTTGTGCCCTGGAAAAGACCAGTGTAGGTGCTCACTTCCCTCAGGGTGGCTAATGAGGAAATGCAAATGATGGCCAAAGTCACAACTGAATTCATCAGTGTGAATCTTTCCCAGCTTTGCACCACCCATCCCAAGCACTTCCAAAACCTGCAGGGCAGATGGGGTCTCCTTTTGGCTCCTCTCCAGGTGCTGGGCAGACTCTGGTGGGAGATGCTCCTGCTCTCACCCTCCTCTCCCAACTGTTTGAAGATCTGCAAAAGGCACAGAGCTCATTGAAGTTCAGCATCCCAGAAAATGGGGCTTGAGGGTTTTACTGAGACATTCTAAACCATCAACTTAAACAAGATGTGTGGGGCACCAGGGCAGAGGAGTTATGGGGGTCGTTCAGGAGGAGAGAGCAGCCACAAACTGCTGGAAATGCTCTGTGTGCCATCATCTCCTGATTGCTAGCAGGGACTGGGGAGCTGAGGGGGCTGGATGGGTGTCATCTGCAATCATTGCTTTCCAGAGCTCTCTAGAATATAACAAGTCATTTAGCGAAAAAACCCAACATGTTTTGCTAAGTGTGAACTCAGAGCCTGGGTCAGGTTTCGCTTGGGAAATCAAGGGAATCAAATTGCCCCTGAGCTGCCTCCCCCTCAGCATCCATCCAACTCCAAAATAACCTCACCTTAATTCCATCTTCACTTCCCAGCAGCTTTGGGTCAGAAATCAGACCCAGCAGAGCCTTCAAAAAATATTCATGGTGCAGTTTGACTGTTTATCCCTTGCTTGCCTTCTGTGCCCATGCGGCGTCCGAGGAGCCGCTGGCAGAGCTGGTGTCACACCCACGCCGTGGCCCGGGCGGTGGAGACAGGCAGCTGCAGACAGCGTCCCCAGTCTCTCCTTGATTTTCGGCTGATGGCCACTGTGGGGCTTGTTTTGCTGTCTGATCCCAGCAGCAGCAGCAGCAGCCCCTCCTGTGCCCTGTCCTTGGGATCTGGGTGCTCCGTTGGCCTCCCCTCCCCGCAGGAGCCCAGCAGGGCTCTGACCCTCATCACGCAGGCAGCGGGGCTCATGGCTGGGACCAGAATGCGCTGCCTTGCCAGGAAAACCCCACGGGAGGCTCCGGGTGCTCTGCTGGTCTGTGCAGGATCGGGGCACTTACAGAGGCAGCAAGAGCTGTGTCTGGACATGGATTACACGGGCCAAGGGAGGGGCCCAGGCTGGGAGCTGCTGTTCCAGGGATTTGGCACTGGGCTGTTGAATTCCAGTCTCATCCCGCTAATGACAACCTGCCTGGGGAAAGAGGGCTCCCCTCTTTGTGCCACATTTCCCCGGGGGGACACTCGGGCTGCGGGGGGTCACAAGGTGTTGGAACTGGCTGGGTGGGGGGAGCAATCTGGGCCTCAGCACGACCCTGAAAGGCAGGGGACAGCCCTGGGCTGTGCCGGGGGGATGCAGGTGACAAGGGACGGTGGCACCTGCCGTGGGACCAGCTCTGACCTGATGCCCGATGATGGTGTGGGACCCCATCCGGGTGGCTGCTCCCTCCACCCCCTGCCCCACAGTGGAGCCCCCAGCCCCTCTCCCCAGGAGACCGAATGCAGACGTGCCCTGAGGTCACTGCAGGTGCCTGGGGGAGCAGGACAGATCCCAGCACATCTCCCCAGAACACATCCCAGCCCCCAGAGAAGGAAAAGGGTTAAACTGGCGTCTGCCTGAAAGACATCCCATCGCAGGAGCATCAGCTCGAGGTGCTGCTCACGTGCTTGCACCCTCTGCCTCCCTGCCTCCAGCCACCTCGCTGAGATTTTCCCCACCTTCCTCCGGCTCCTTGGGACCAGTCTGGGGCTGGAGGGGACTTAGGAGCGTGGGAGCAGTGGGGGAATGCTGTGACAGCTGAAAAATGAGCCACCAGGCAGTGAGAGAAGTTTCTGAAAAGAGAAGAGGAATCTGCCTTGAATGAAGAGGATTTTAGCACCTTGGGCTAAGCCAATAAACCTCTGCCATCCCCATCCGAACGGGAATTGTTTGCACACGCTCCCGGAGCTGCTTAAAGCAGGCAAGACACAGAGAATAGGATCAAGCATGGTGGGGGGAGAAGCCCCCCAGCCTGGAGAGCCTGTGAGCAGATCCCTCTAGCCCTGCCGGGGCAGGGCCCGCAGGGACAGGGGACTCGCCCAGCCCTGATCTTCCAGGGACGGGCTGTGCCCCCACTGCCACCTCACCTCGGCGGGGCTGGCAGCCAGGAAGGTGCTCCTAGAAGATGCTCTGTCCTGCTGAACACACCAGCCCTCTCCACCGCTGGCAGCGATTCTGGTCCCTGAAGTCCCCATCCGAGTGACACGGTGGCACCATGGAGGCATCTGGCCCTGTGGGAGGTATCATGGTGACTCTCCTCTGCTGCTGCCTCCTGAGCTCGGCGTGGGCTCTGGTAAGTCTGCGTGGCCCCGGGGCTCCTCCGGTCCCTCTGCTGGCTTTAAATGTTGTGCCACTGGCCCTGGCGGGGCTGGGTGTGCACCCGACTCAGGTCCCGCTCTGCACAGCTGCTGGGCAGGAGGGGAGAGCATCTCCACTCCTGCTAAAAGCTTTCCAGCAGCCATGGAGGCACTGCAGCGTGATGGCTTTTCCATTTCTTGGACACATCCAGGGCAGGGTTCAGTGCCCCGGGGGTATCGGGGGAACGGCGCGGGCGGTTTACGAGCAGTGCAGGAGGGGCTGCAGGGATGCGGCAAGGGCAGAGCTGGGCACAGCCAGTGAGACTCCCACAGCCAGGCCCCCATCCTGCTGATGCACCCCCAGGATCCCACTCCTGCCCCACATCCCTCAGCAGCCCCACATCCACCCACCCAGATCCTGGTTTGGGGAAGAGCATGGACGGGAGTCCTGGCCCTCCTCTCTGGGGCCAGGTTTGGCTGTGCTCACTGGAGGCAGTCTGGGGAGAGTGACCCCTCTGCATCCCAGCTCCTTTTCACTTCCAAAGCTGGGTCCTCATCCTGGCTCTAAATTCCTTCAAGCATCTGAGCCCAAAACATCCCAAAGGACGTTTGCACATGTGGTGTGATGGGGAGCCTGAAGGTGCCATGGGTTGCACTGTCCGCTCCGGGCACTGGGCAGTGGCTGCTTCGTTGAGACCTGGTCAGGCACTTTACCCAGGGGTTGCCAGACCTGGCCTGGAGAGCTCAGCGTGGGCAACAGGGACACCCAGCACTGCTGGTGGGGTGGGTGACAGTGGGCTCCCAGCACTGCAAGTGGTGGGGCTGGGGTAGGAGCCTGACAGGCCACTGATTTCTGCACAGAAACGTGAGCAGAAATGACCATGGAGAGGGTGGGAAGGGGTTTGGGGTCACCATCAGCCTTGGAAGAGGGAAAAATGAGAGCAGGAAGGCAGGAAGAGTTTTTTTCTTCCCTGTGTTGTTGAATCTACCCAAAGCCACCCAAACCTGACTCTCCTGGAGAGGGTTGGGAGAGCATGGCCATGCCATGGCTTGAGCCAAGGGGTTGTCACGGGTTTTGTCTGGGCAGGTCGATCCTGATGATGTTCTCACGAAAGAAGAGCAGATCTATCTCCTGGTGGAGGCCAAGGAAAAGTGTCAGAGGGACATAAAGGCTCAGCTGGAGAAGATCAAGGGTATTGTCCCTTCCCTGTGCTTGGGTCAGCCAGCCCTAGTGGAGCTGGTCACACCGTGGGGAATGCTGTCCCCTCTGTTGGGGCAGGATGCGGCTCAGGACACCTGGCTCCTGGGGGTTTGTGGAGCTCATGGCACCATTTGTGCTCTGGATGCAGCCATCACCCTGAGGAGCCAGCACTGGCTCCTGCATGTTCCAGACAGCCCCATGTACACCACGAACACGAGCTGGGGAGGGGCCTTGCCCCATCTGGAAGAGGCGGGATGTGTCCCCCTCCCTGGCCCCCTGCAGCTTCTCCCTCTCTGCAGCCCAGCGGGATCTGTGGCAGTGTTTTCCTCCCCCTGTTCCAGCACACACCTGGCGAAGCCAGAGGTAATGCTGAGGCCCTGACTGGAGATGTAAGATGTGTCTTTGCTCTTTGGCCAGATGCCAGCTGCCCTCCAGAGTGGGATGGGATCATCTGCTGGCCAAGGAGCTCCCCTAGCCAGGAAGTGTCAGTGCCTTGCCCCGACTATATCTACGACTTCAACCACAAAGGCAAGTCTTGTACCTGGGCAGAGAGCGGCCTCACCTTGGTGACAATCCATGGAGCAGGGACACGTCTGGGCTTCCCGCGGGTCCTTCTGCTGCCACGGTGCTCGTTGCTGTTCCCAGGTCACGCCTACAGGTACTGCAGTGCCTATGGGACCTGGGCCATGGCTCTCAGCATCAACAAGACCTGGGCCAACTACACGGAGTGTGCCCTGCTCTTCTCCTCCGAGAGCCGGAGCCGCCAGAAGGTGACCTTTTTTGTCAAAGGTGCCGGGAAAGGGGTGTGGATGGGGGCCAGGGAAGGATGAAGCAAAGGCTGGGGGAAGTGCTGGGGGCAGGGGGCTCTTCCCTCTCCGCTCCTCAAACCAGCCCTGCTCCCCCTGTGCTCTGGCAGGGAAGTGGAGCTCAGTCCTTCTCTTCCAGGAGGTGTTTGACCGCCTGCACCTGATGTACACCGTGGGCTACTCCATCTCCCTGGCCTCCCTCATCGTCGCTGTCTGCATCCTCTCCTACTTCAAGTAAGGAGAGACCAAAGCCCCTCCTGTGTGGGAGAACCCTCGTCATCCCATTGCCCACACACATGAGCCCTGGGGGGGGCAGCCCCCAAAGGCATGGGAACAACCCCAGACTCAACACAAACATCAGCCAATTTCCCAAAGCCCCAAACACCCCGAGTGTGACCAGCTCCTGCTCTGCTCCACCCTGCTCTTGGACAGTGTGGACATCCCACTTGCTCCCAGATCTGTTTTCTGTGCCCATGGGAAGGCTGACACCCCAGAGCCCACTCTGGGACCCCCCATTCCCTGGGCCCAGGTGTGATGAGTTGGTTGGGCAGCTGGGGCTGGGTTCGTGTCACATCCCTTCTCCGCAGGCGCCTGCACTGCACACGGAACTACATCCACGTGCACCTCTTCACCTCCTTCATCTGCCGGGCCCTCAGCATCTTCGTGAAGGACATGGTGCTCTACTCAGGCACGGCGCCCAGCGACACCAACAGCACGCGGGAGGACGATTTCAGGGGTCCCTTGCCAGGACAACGGGGCCACCTGGCAAGTGGTGGATGGGAGAAAGGGGGATTTAGGAGCCCTGATGCAATGGGATGCACTTGGGATCCTCCCAGTCCGGGGCTGTGCTGCTCAGGGGGAGGGGATGAAGGTCCACCTTTGGCTCTGCCCAGCTCCTCCCTGTCCTGGTGCCACACTAGAGACCAGAGCCACAGAGTCCTTGGCCTGTGTACAGGGAATACCTGTCCTGTGGGAAGGAAGATGCTGGAATATCCCAGGGGAGATGTAGGTCTCTGCAAGAGGAACATGGGGCACAGCTGGGTTTTGGTGACGAGAAAGCAAAAGCCACCAGGTTTTGCTTTTGGGGACCAGCCTGACATGGGCATCTCCCTGTGCCCACAGGTTGGCTGCAAGGTGGTGGTGACTCTCTTCCTCTATTTTCTGGCCACCAACCACTACTGGATCCTGGTGGAAGGTCTCTACCTGCACAGCCTGATCTTCATGGCCTTCCTCTCCAACAAGAACTACCTGTGGGTCCTCATCATCATCGGCTGGGGTGAGCACAGACCCCAGCCCCGGCCGTGGCCCCGGAGAGCAGCCGGGAGCCGTGGCGTTGGCCATGGCTGAGCAGCGCCGAGTGCCCAGGGAAGGGCAGTGGGATGCAGGAACTGGTTTGATCTGCAAAGGTGATGCTTCAACCCTGCTCCTCGCTCTGTCTCTGCCCTCCCAGGTCTCCCTGCTGTCTTTGTGTCTGTCTGGGCCAGCGTCAGGGCCTCGCTGGCCGATACACAGTACGTACACCCACCTTCGCCAAGGCCTTTGGGAGGGGAAGAGTGGCTGCAAATGCCAGCAAAGTATCTGTGGGTACCAGAGCTTTTTGGAAATGAAAATTTTCCAAAAAGATCAAGAGGAGGGAACACATTCAAGGCTTGTTCAAAGAATTGTCAGTAATGCAGAGCGACAGGGGTTTTGTTCTGCACTTAGGAGGACAGTGGATGCAAGTTTGCAGCATAAATTGATCAATAAACAGCACAGAGATGGATGCTAAAAGGCACATTCTGGAGTGAGGCATTCTAAAAGGAGAAAGGCCACCACATGAACAGCAGGAGTTTGGGATGAGGTGGCCAAGAGCCCTCAGGAACATTAATGATCATTTAAACCTGCTTTGCCCCACCATCACGGTTACAAATGCTTCTAGCTACAGCTCAAGATTTACACAAAGCCCACCAAGGGGGTGCAGGGTGGGAGGTGGGGGTGCTGGGGTGGTTGGGGGTATAGGGAGCCATCCTTCCCAGTGATGTCAGGTTTCTCCAAGGAGTTTCTTTACTGGTCTTCTCAGGTGCTGGGACCTCAGTGCAGGGAACATGAAGTGGATTTATCAGGTCCCCATCCTGGCTGCCGTCGTGGTAAGAATCCTGGGGATGAGCCTCCCAATTCCTTTTGGGGAAAGAGGATTGATAGAGACCAGAGCTATTCGCTTGTGGTCACTGGAGTTTTGGCCACTCTGGACTCTGGCACCCAGGGAGGGCCCAGAGGGATCCAGGGGCTCTGGTCCCTCCTGCTCTGACCACAGCATCATTGCCATGTCCCTGCCTGCACCTCACCCGGAGCTGCCTGTCTGTGTCCCCGCGGGCTCCTCGGGCAGACCCCAGGTCACTGTGGGCACCATCACCACCGAGGGTGTCTGTTGGCAGGTGAACTTCTTCCTCTTCCTCAACATCGTCCGGGTGTTGGCCTCCAAGCTCTGGGAGACCACCACGGGCAAGCTGGACCCCCGGCAGCAGTACAGGCAAGTGCCAAAGCCTCCTGTCCTGCCTATTCAGCCAGGACAGCTCCCAGAGGTTGTGAAGGAGGAGCAGAGGTGTGGGAAGGGCTGGAGGAGTGAGGAAAGGTGGCAGGACAATGGCAGCCAACGTTTCTGGCAGCTCTGCTGGATTGGAGCCTGGCTCTGGAGTTCCGAGCTCTTCCTGCTCCCACCTCAGCCTGGACACTGCGGGGGCCGGAGGCCCAGCGGGTCCGGGGTAACGGCTCCGAGGTTTCTCCCTCCAGGAAGCTGCTCAAGTCCACGCTGGTGCTGATGCCGCTGTTCGGAGTCCACTATATGGTGTTCATGGCCATGCCCTACACCGAGGTCTCCGGGCTCCTGTGGCAGATCCAGATGCACTACGAGATGCTCTTTAACTCCTCCCAGGTGTGGTGACACGGGACTGCTCCAAGCATTGAGGGATGTTCGTCCAGGGAGGCTCAGGGACCTCAAACTCCACCTCTTTTGGTCTCTTGGCAGGGTTTCTTTGTGGCTTTTATCTACTGCTTTTGCAATGGGGAGGTAAGTGGGAAGAGCGAGGAGCTAAGCTCCCTGTTTCAGCCCTATAGAGTCACAGAAGGCAAACTTGCAGCCCCAGGCTGTGATAACCAGAGCAAAAAGCTTGGATCCATCCCTCTCACTAGGACTTGGAGGGGAAAAAAGAGAAAGGGAAAAGGAG
>VZTG01004152.1:0-100062 GCA_013397845.1 Melanocharis versteri
TCCATATTTTAGTAAATCAATAGCATAAATTAACATGGGATAATGTAGGTGTGGTATGACAGTACAGGCCACCAGAGAATCAGATGATGTGGTGTAAAGGAGTAGAGACATGGCGTGACAACAGAGGGGGCAAAGGATGATACTGGAAGCCCTAAGGCTATTGACAGCCCAACCATGCTCAGTTAAAAAACGGCCCAACCATGCTCAGTTAAAAAACTGTAGAGTCAACTTTTAGTGGTAACAAAGAGAAAAGCAAGAGGTGTTCAATTTATAGAGAGAGTTTCTCACCTATAGCAAATCTGGATGTAATAGCAAGGTGCACATCAGTGAAGAAAGATTTAAGTTTAGAACTGTCCTAGAAAAATGCATTAAATTACTCAAATGAGGGGCCTGGAGGGAGAAGAAATAAGCCATTGATGGCATAATCCTCAGCAAAGGAGAGGAAGAAAGCCCATCATGAACATCCAACCAGCAAAGGACTGGGACTGCTAACAAAGTGTTTCAGCCCTGGTCCCTGTCCTTCCCTGTGAGCTGATCTTTGAGCTGACTTATGTCACACTTGAGAGCCAGAGGGGCAGGGTAAGGGAGAGTGGAGCAGAACATCAGGGAACACCCCTGTATGGCAATCTTTGACTGCCCTACTGAGCTGTGCATTGTGTTGTTTAGATAATTGGGACTCCGAAGGTCAGTATCATTGTAACTGCACTGTAATAACAGTTTATTGTATTTTAGTTAGGCTGTTAAGATTTTAATTAGTCTAACACAGAATTCCTGGCTTCCCAAATGAGGCGTTTCCCCTTTTGTCCATAATAATGCTCTGAGTGTAATAACTTGTCACATGGGTTCTACAAGGGTTGGAGAATGATGAGTGTGTTACAAAGGACTGTACTGATGCAGTGAAAGAAATCACAGAGGGAAGTAGACAAAGCCAGAATGATCCTCTTCCCAATGACTAATGATAGAATACTTGTGCTGTATTACTTATGTTATTTTAGCAATCTCCTGAGAAACCCAGTGGGAGGTGTTCCTGGTGATGTATGAAAGAAGCCAAAAAAAATAACAGCTGTCTGAAATTTTCCTGTGTTAGGTAAAGCAGGGATATGATGATGGGAAAAAAATGTTCAGCTGAGATAGCTTGCATAGCTCATGCCAATTTCTGCTCTTAGTTTAGCTCACAGTTGATTGGCTTCATTTGCAGGGAGGGGAAGCATTAGATGTTCCTAGGATATTCTTGCTAAGTTTTTTTTTTCCAGATGGGCAATTTCAGACATGTGATAGAATTGAGAATTGACATGAAGTTGACATCAACTAGAACCAGCCACAAATTTAGGCAAAGCCAGCTGACTGATTAGGTGCAAAACTGTAATAAAGCAGTAAGAAGATGCAAAGGAGACTCAATCCAGCACTGTCCATGCTGATTCTCACCTCCTTGAGAAATATTCCAGCTCCAGAGCATACATGTTTCACATGAAGGCACTGTTTGTAAATAGCTTCCAGTAGCCATGATATTTTAGGATGATTTAGGTCATACACATGTGTCTTTACCTGATGTTGATACCTGAAATTACTGAGAAAATTATGTTAAATAATTAATAGCTACATATTGTGACTATTCCTAAGCAGCAATCAAAGCCTGATGTGTTATTTGGATATAATAGAAGGCCTCAGACTTCTTGGAAAAGATACTTTTACGCTTTAGAGCTTTACTGGCTTTTACTGAGACACTTAACAGAAACTGAGGGTTGTTACTTAAGGCTATAGATGGTGAAATGTTGCTTGTGTACCCTGCAAATAGTGGGAAACTAATTATTCCTTTTATTTTCAATATCTCATCTTGAATTTGGGCAGTGTTTTATCCATAGGGTAGAAACCTTAACAATAAGGAGCCAAAAAAACCCAAAACATGCCCCCCGCTCCCCAGTAAAAAAAGCCGAACAAAAAACAACCCCCAACTCCCAAATAGGGGAAAAGTAAAGAACTGAAGATTAATGACAATGTGTTTGAGGTAAGTGGAAAAGGTAAATCTGGGAGTGTAACTTGCATGCTTGGATACTTTCTTGCTGCTTGTAGTTAAAATAAATATATTTCATATTATCTCTCTAAAAATCTTAGCATTTTAAAAAAATATTAAACTGAAATTAGGAATTTTTTTTCTCATGGTAACGAGGAGGAAGAAAGCTTTTTTTCCGTGCGCTTAATAATTTAGGTTTCTTTTGAAACAAATTTAAGGGAAAAATTGCTAAATGATTCGATTTGTTCTAATTTGCATTTTCTGTGTTAACCTCCGGGAAAAAACTGTCCATGTTTCCAGCCAGGGGAGCCACGCAGCAGTGCAGCGGTGTTCCCAGCTCCAGGCTTCCACTGAAGGGTGGCAGCGCCGGAGGCGCAGCAGCGAGCTGGGGGCTGGCTGCCGAGTGGGAAGGCAAATGGGCAGGGGGAGCAGCGCAGAAAGCTCGCACGGCTCTCCCGCGGCACACCGGCGTGGAGCGGGGAGCCGGGGCGCTCCGTGAGCCGGGGCGCTCCGTGAGCCGCGCTTCGCGCCGCAGCTGCTGCTGGCCGGGCAGGCTCAGCCCGGGGCGGCAGCGGCAGCTCGGCACACGCACCGCGAGCCTTCGCCGTCACCCTCGGCGCCTTGCCTTCGGGACCTGGGGCAGCCCGAGGGCAGGAGGGGCTTCAGGCAGTGTCCCTGGCCTGTCCCGTGGTATCCTCTGCAGCCAGGGGCCCTTAGCACACGGGGAGAGATGGCGAGGGAGGGACTGGGAGGGACTGGTGCGGCAGCTCCCAGTTCCCAGCTGGTGTGTCTCTCTGGGCGGCGGGTGGGTGCAGGGCTGAGACCCCTCCTGGCTGCAGTGACACCCCCTAAGCTTGGGGCAGGGCAGGGAGACCCCAGGAGCGTCACTTCTCCCAGGATGGGGGATGCCAGTGTCCCCAGGAAGGATGGGGGCAACCTGGTGTGCAAATGTGCAAAAGGAAGCAACTCAGGATCAAATACTCCACTGGCATTGCTCGGGGAATTAACAGTGGTTGGTACAAAACCTGGCAGAGACCCTTGTGCTGTGACAGAGCTCTGCACTGTGCAGCACCCCTCTTGCTGGAGAGACCTGAGCTCCACTGCCACAACAGAGACAGCACTTCAGGCTCCATCCTTGGAGCAGGAGGGCTCCTAGAATACAAAATTTTCCTCTTTGCCTACAAAGCAGGCACAAGGGAATTGATCTTATCTAGCAGCAGGAGCTAGTACTTTATTGTGCAGAACAGCAAAAATCTTTGTTCAGTGTGTGTGGAAGAGGGTCAGATAGACCTGCTTCACTGACTGGTAACAAAGAAAGGAAAATACTGATTTCCTTTTACCGTATACTGAGCTCCACAACACAGGGGTTGTGGTTTTCATCTGTTTTTTTTCCCCTCATGCAGAGATGGACTCCCAGGTTGAAGCTGTGGTGTAAGTGCATGCTGCTCTTTCCCTACAAAATGAGGTGTCGACCTCAAAGTCTGGGGTGAAGTGATCTACAGTGTCTCCTCTCCATGAATTATCTTTATTCTAGAAAAGAACTTGTGCCTTCCAGTGATGCATCTGTTTCGCTTTCCCAAGTTGACAGCGCTGCTGATCGAGTGTGTTGTTCAGTGCCACAGGAAGGCAGTTTAAGAGAAAAGTGAGTTTATAAATGGTTATTAATCCCTCGGCATCCACAGGTGCAAGTGGGTGGTAATTTGGTCTCCACTGCATGAATTATTCACAGATTTGTTAGAATTTGTAGGTAGACATTAAATGATTCTTCTGTACCCAGGTGAGATGAATGCTGGGAACAAACATAAAAAAACCCAAGAAACAAAAAACCATGCCTCTGCTCCAAAGTGGAAAGTCAATACATATTCTCATAATGATTTGGGGGGTTATATCTTACAGCTTTGGGTCATGGTGATCTGTCTAATGAATTTGAGGAAAGAGAAGGTGTTTAACATGATGGAAAAACACTTATAAAAAAAAAAAGGAAAATTTAATAGGAATTAATGAATCTAGTACTACTTGGAAGCTGGTCTGACCTAGATAGATATTCCTCCTGCAGACAGTTTACTGGAGAGAGTCTATTTCAGAGGGAGGTGGTTAAGCATAAAGTATGGCATTAAGTATGATTGATTTATTTGGAAATGATGAGTGATCATGTCCTAATGATGTTTTGAAAGCCATGAAATGAAGTGTGTTCCACTTTGTGGATGACCCTCGGCTCTAAATTCCAAGAGATGACAGTTACTGGGCACGTCAGTGAGGGGACAGAGGGGAAACTGGCACACTGTGCCACTGTAATCACTGTGAAACTGTGTCATCTGTTCAATTTTAGCAGCAGACTCCAAGAAACCCGAGGAAACGGCAGCTAGGGGTGGGTGGGAATAGATAAACAGAAGTGCCTTCATTGTTCTTTATGGAAGTAACTCTGGTGTATTTATACCTCCTGCCCTTTTGCTGAGGTGCTGGATCATGTGCTCTGTGTCCATTTCTTGTGATTGATTCCTTCTGGTAGTTCGGTTATCTGCAGTCCAATTCCTGTGCTTCCACTAATACTGTTGTGTTGTAAGAGAATCCACTTAGCTTAGCAGTTCTGTGACTGCTCCTCTTTCCCACCTCTGTTTTTGAGGTAAAGATGCCAAATAAGCAATAGTCATGATTCTTGCAGATCTCTGGGGATGTGTTCGATCAGAAATATCCTTGAAGACAAGGACTTCCTTTGAAAATAGTTGCTGAACAGAGATCAGACATACATCTTATAACTCCATCCCAATGGCATGACAACCCGTGGGAAAAGCATTTGGGAAGTCTTCACTGTTGGAAGTCATCTCTTTCCAACACAAAGAGATAGCGTTAATGAACCAGCTTGCCAAAATACTGAGAGTCCTTTTCAAATGTGAGACTAAGAGATTTTAAATTTAATTTATAGTGCAAGATCTGATTTCAGGTTACGCAGACCTGTTGTGTCTTCACTTGCACCAACTGCAATGAAGATGCAAGAGCCGATAGGGTAACTAGAAGTATTATCTATAAAGATGTTTGCTGTCAGCTCATCTCTCCTCTTACTCTGCAACAAAAGTGCTATATCCAGATTTGAACATCACACTCTCAGGAAGAGAAGGATCAATCAGAGGGAGCCTTGAGGAGGAAACTGAGAGGGCAAGATTTAGAAAACCTGTGGTCACTCGAAAACACCCCAAAGGACAGACTGACAGGGAACACAGTAGTAGTCTCCAAGTGCTTAAAAAGATATTTCCATAAAAAGGAATTTTTTTTCCCCTTCATGTCCTTGATGGACAGGGCATACTGAGGCACAGGAGGTTCAGGATGGACTTTGGTAAAGCTTGCTAATGATAAAGACAGCAGAGCCTCAGAGAAAGTGGCATGCAGTGGCATGGCTGTGGAATCTACATTAATGAATGTTAAAAACAAGCCAGCAAAGAGACTGTCTGGAATAGCTATAATTAATAGGTGTTGTTATCCCTGCCTTGCTGCCTTCAGTCCCTTCTCAAAACATGATATGATATTTCTCTGTTATATATGATGTATTTTTCTCTTAAAACATTGTTAGTGGAGTGTGTGTATTCAATTACAGTCATTTGTCAGTAAATTGCCTTTCCATGTTCTGTTATTAATAGTATTGTGCAGCTCTAATGTGAAGGCCATAATGCATACTGGGAGCTTTATCAGGCCATAAAAGCCTGTGGGAAGTCCTCATGCTAACAAGCTACAGCTTGAATAATAACCAGGTGCAAAGTGTGAGATGGAGTATAGTAATTTTTGCAGAAGGCCAAGTTTTCCTCAAAAAACTGTGACCTGAAAGATGTCTTTTGAGTCGAGGTATCAATTTGCTCTTTGAGGAACTTTAAGTAAGGCTGGAGATGGCAAGTTTTACAGGGCTTCCTTCTGCTTAGTGATGGATTATCGCTTAAAAATCTTAGCAAATTTGTGCTCAGAAATTATCTGTTGAGAGAGATGAGAGAAAGGAGAACAATGCAACACAGCCATATGGGCTTTGTTCTTACACATGGTTTGACTCTGTGGGGGACATCATTCTCCAGCCTGTCAAAGCTCAGCAAACGGCAAAAAGTTCTGATGGAACAGATATTCCTTTTGTGAGCAGACAATGCCTAAAGGAAAATTCTCTACTGAGAATTGACTGCAGACGAACAGCACTGGAGTTCTAAACATTTCTGATATCTCTGAAGGATTTGGGTCTCTTTTATAGTATCTTAATTATAAAAGCTTTGCTTTTAGGATAGCTCTTAATTGAATACACTTGTTTAATTTATTCCTGTTGTGGGTTTCCCAACTCCAGCCAACACTGGCTAGCCAGAGGTGTTCCCTGCAGGCTGAAAATAATTTTGGTTTTTTTATTACATGTTTAACATTTTGTATACCAATGCATTTATCAACTGTTTGATTTGAATCCACCAAATGGAGATATCAAATGCACTTGGTGATCCTTATGGGTCCCTTCTAACTTCGAATATTCTATGATTTCATCTTCTGTGTAGAAAGGTCGCAAACAAGAATGCCCACTTAAAAGCTGGGCTCGCAGCTCCTACTCTTAAATGCTCTTTCACCGCTTGAGATTGAAGCTCAGAAAAATGGGGGTGAAAACTGAGACACCTTTAACAGGAAGTATTTGCCTGATATGCAAGCCCTCGCAGTGGTGCTGAAACAGTACTTACAGGAGGGTAGAGAAATGCAGCCTGCCCTGGAGACAAGCACTGCAGCTAGAATCAAATGCCCTCAGTGTCTTCCCTTGGCACAGCTTCCTCTGCGGTGGCACAGGCGTCTGATGAACAAATGTCTCTGATCCCAGGGGGGAAATTTCCATCCCATCTGGTGCAGCTCCACAGCCGTAGCTGTCAAACAGGGGAGTAGAGGTCGCTTAGCACGAATGACTTTGCCCACAGAGCTTTCTTGTTGCACACTTTACTTGTCATGCTGCACCTTCAGCAAAGACCAACCTCTGAAACAGGTTTTTGCTAAGTCCTCTGTGGAGCAAAGAAAAAATGTGGCTTTGAAAGAATGTGATAAGATGGAGAGTTGTGTCTGCTTCTTGTTTTGATCCCACTGCGTGGCCAGTTCAGAGGCTGTATGCAGGTCATCAGGATACACTGCTTTCACTCCATCTTAGCAGGGGAAATAGAATAATGCTACTTGTCAATACATTGCTGATAAAAGAAGTGTTTGTCTCTCATGGTCGGGCATGATACTGAAGCCTTGGCTGAAAGCCTTTTCTTCTTGCTTTAAACATGGTGAAGGGAACAGAAGATGGAACAAATGAAGTAGTTTTGATTGCAGCAGAGTCGTCTGGTTTTATTGCTTTGATTTTTTTACACAAATTGACCAAAATGGAAATGAAAATTGACTGCCATTTTCTATTGGGGTCAGTAAATATGCAAAAAGTTTTTTGAAGTTTAAGATTTTGGGTAATGAATGCACCTAGAAGCCTTGGAGTTTGCCTTTCTTGTGTGATTTATCTTCTCTCCAATTCCACAATGAACTATAGTAAAAAAAAATATTTAAAAATCTGTGATTCAGTGCTGCTTCAGAGGCTTTTCCTTCAGCTCTGAACAGGGTACTAATTGCAGAGATTTGACAGCTCTTGGGTATGCATCACATGTACTTGCCCTTACTTTAGATATTTAATTTAGTTGCAAAATAATTCTTCTTGAATTAGTAATTGCAATAATTGCCATTAATAACCTGGCAAGGTAGTTGGCCTTTGGCATTACACCAGGGAAAAAAAATTATAGTAAGATAGCTCTTGCCTGAAGACTTAGAAAGCTAGAGAACATTAGGGGTTGGGGGCGGATGGGGGGGGGTGGTGAGGAACAGAACACCAGAAACGAGGCATCATGACAGGCATCTTGGGGTGTTTGCAGTTGGGATTTATGCAACGGGCTTATGCAATTTGGTTGTACTCCTTTATAGAAGAAGAAGACAAGGTGTCAGATGCAAAAGAAAAAATAGGGAGGATGAGGAAGATGAAGGCAGGAGGGTGTGAAATGACAGGCAGTTGGGAATATTTTGGAAGCAGAACGAAGCCATGTGCTGAGAGCGGTATCAAAATAGTGGCCCTGGGCCTGCAGAGAATAAGGGGTTGGAGGGAGAAGGGGGAGCCAGGGTAGGGAGGAAAGACGGGTAGTCACAGGAAGTAATAGTTGCCATTGCTGCTTGGCCCTGGCAGGATTGACCCTCCCTTGTATCAGGAAGAGTTACAAGTCAGTGAGACTTTTGGTGGTAAATGTTAACCCACAGCGGCCTCGTATCTTGTCTTCTTTTTTTCTGAGGCTAGCTCTTCCTTGGCTTCTCCCCTGATGCTGCCTAAAACACCAGTGATTTTGAGAAGCCAACTCCTGGACGTGGTTATGGATAAAAAGTACAGGGAGAGGCGTGTGCCAAAGGCTGATGCTGCTGTGCCAGGCAGCTGCTGCTGCAGCCGTGGCTGGGCACAATTGGGTGTGAGGGCACCTAAGCCAGAGGGGCTGGAGACGCAGGCCAGGGTTCACTGGGACTCTCGGGAGCTGCGTGCTCATCCCTGTGTCTCTGCCAGTCTCCAGCCTTCTCGAGCAAGAACTGTCACAGCCTTTGAGTCAGCAGGTGCTGGTTCTGGCTTGGGACACATGTGTGTTGTGGTTTTGTTTTAACCAAGGATCAAGGTTGTTTCCCCCCTCTTGCCCATTTTGCTTGTCTTGTGTGATGGTTGACTGTCACTTCTGCTCGGCTTCAACGAGCCCGGCGGGCTGGCGAAGGACAGAATCAGCGGTCAGCACCGCGCGGAGGGATCAGCTCAAGGCTCTGAAAAGAGCCGTTTGCGCTCTCGTGAGAGCCTCGGTGGTCCTCCGGGTGGACTCGGCTGAGCGTAGTCCGTGGTGTGTGGCTCTTAGAAGAGCCTTTCACAGGCAGCTCTCTGGGCAGGCCTTAGCCTGATGTTGGCGCGACTCGGCGTGAGCAAGGAGTGAGGGAAGCGACTCTCGTGTCCGCAGTTCCAAGGCCTTTATTTCCCGCAGGGGAGAACAAAGGATCTTGAAGGGAGGAGCAGCGAGAGCCGACGGCGATGGTCTGGCCCCGAGCTCAGGGAGGCATGGGTTCTTATGGATCTCAGGGTAAGCGCGGAGACAGGGTACAACCAATCAGGGAACAGGGAGGAGAAACACAGAACCAATGGGAGAACAGGGGATCAAAATGGACCAATGGGGGAACAACAGGACAGAACTTTCCAGAACCAATTAACATAAACATGAAGTGGGAGGGTTTTAGGCGGGGACTTCTCAGAGAGTGACAACTGGGGGGTTGCGGCCTAGACAGCGACCTCTGCCTCACCTTCAGCGCCATTTTCCTCATCGGAGACATCTTGTCTCCCTGAGAAATCTACCCAATTAATTTCTTTATTAATCCAGACGCTGAAGGCGGGCTGGGTCACCGCAACAGTTGACAAAGCAAACAGAATACAGAGAAGAGGAACATGAGGGACTGCAAACTTGTTTGTAGTTCAGCCCTTCCCTGCCCTCACCAGTGCTGTGTGAGTGCTGTGGCCACTGGAGGCTGGAAAGGTCACCCTGTACCTGGCAGCACCTGGCAGCAGGACACCCTGGCTCTGCCCTCAAAAATCATGTCCAGACTGATGCAGCCAACGGCTAATCAGGACACAGAGATCCCTGGTCTTGCGAATGAACTGCTCAAAGTAATTTCTTTCACTTCATTAGAAAGGAGAAGCATCTTTCCTCTCTTCTTGGTGGAATTGGAAAAGTGTAGTATCTAATTTTTCTTCTGCCTGAGAGCAGAATTTAAATCCTATTCTGTTCTTTAAAACAAGAGTATGCATCTCATTCACAGAAGTTAAAACCTTCCTTATTCACTCAATGAGGAAAAAATTCAACTCTGCCTATCCCAGGCTGTCAAAACATGCAAGAGCAGCATATAGATTGTGGGTACCATTAGAAAGCATTAGTGTCTAATTGCTTCAACATGGACCACAAGGGAAGATGAAAGTTATTTATTCCTGGGGCTGCTGTTGTTTCATTTGTCGATAGGCACATCAGCCTTTGGCACTCAGTTTGTCTGTGAAGGAGTATGATTGATTAATAAATGTGTGCTCCTTTGTAGACAGTCACTGAATGTTGGAGTATTTCTGTAGCAAATTCTTACTGGAGAATCTCAGAAAACATTTTTACCATAGTGATACAAGGGGAATAAAAATCTATTTCTACACTCCTCAGTTTCTAAAACCTGGGCTGCTAAAGCTTTGGTGTATCTTTTTTCACTTGCAGCATAGTCATTTGAATATGTGACCTCCAAGTTCTGTACAGAAGTAGTAGCTTGAAAAAAGCTGTAGTGATCCAAGGGATGGCAAGACCAGACCATGTGGAAATGCAAGTGGAAATGATTCCCTGGCTTTTAAATCACAAAGCGATGGAAAGTCAATGGCTTTGATTTTAAGAATGATGCAATACCTTGATAAAACACAGCAATGTGTCCTTCTGTGATGTTCTGGAGCACAGCAAGTGTTTAATATTATTTTCTTCCACCTGAACAAATACTGCCAATTTGTTCTTGGACACTTAAAATTTGCTCCTACATAATTTCTCTTTCTTTGCTTCTACCTCACTCTGCTATTCGTCAAGCATTCCTTGGCAAAAAGGGGTACTTACTGAAAAAGAAATCTGATCAGGAACATAAGCCTGCCGTAGTTAGGCACAGCACAGAAAGAAAAAAGCCAGCCAAACTCGGGAAGAACCAAACCACTATTTATATGCAGACAGGTTTTTATACTCTAGGTCGTTGGGATGGTATAAGGTCACTGGATCCCTGGCCATCCACCCCTCAGGTTGATTGGCCAGGTCCTAACACCCATTCCCAAACAATCCCTCAGATTAACAACAACCAGGTGCAAAACTTCTCACAGGTGCAAGATGTGAGAAAGTGAGAATGCTCACAGACACAGGCAGATACTGGAAAATCTCTCCGCCACCAAGCTTTCAGTGTCTACATAAGCCCTTAAAAAATGAGACTTGATGCTATGAGAGAAAGTTTGTAGCAGATCAGAGCAATGGCCTGTGTAATTGCCAAGTCAATCAAGCCACGAAGCAGAAGGCAAAGGCTTTGATTTCTACTGTTCCCATTCACAAGTACATGCTGGGCTGTCATTGCCTTCAGCTCCTACCTTTAAAATCTCTTGAGCTGCCTTTCTGCTGCTGATTCATACTCATAGAAATAAACTTGCAGTGAGAGCATTAACGTATGTTTTGAAATCACACCCATTAAACTATTTTTCAGAAAAAGAAGCAAGATTTAAAGGAGCAAAATTTTCTTTCCCAGACATCTGACAAGAGACAGCTTGTGTGACTTTGTAGGCTTTGATATTTAATTATTAGAAGAGGTACATTTTGTTTTATTTTCATTATTTTTTCCCATGGAGATAGTCAGTCTTATCAGTTGATTTCTCTAGATTATCAGGGACATGTTTAGAAAGAGGGCAGTTTTTGAAGCAAATCTACATACAAAATGTTCTGCTACTGTCTGATCTTTAACAGTCAAATAAACTTAGTGTACAAGATCTATCTTCACCCTTAGATTGATTCCTTTCACTTCTTTTTTTTTTTTATTTTCTTGTGAAAGGAAAACATGACAAGTTAGTCAATGTTCCAAAACTAGCTCAACTCAGCAGAAAAAGACTAATTGCTTCTTGACTGCTGTGGTCTATTTTATCTCCAGCTAAGTTTTTAAGGAGTGATGTAAAAACCCTTTAACATAGTCACATTTTGTGGTAGTAAATCATCTCCTGAGCAACCTCACAGAGCAGACACAAAGACTTAGTGCATAAACTTACCGTCACATTGATGACTTTGCAGCTTATTGCCCCAGACAATAACCAGGGAAGGGTTAGTGTTACAAAGCTATTTGGTTCACTCTCTGAAAAAAAAATTAAGGGTTTTGGCAGTCAGCCTAAGACCTTACTAAACAACCTGGGAGGAAAAAGATTGCTTTGCTTTGCTGCCTTCTCAAGGGATGGGGTGGAATGAGCGCCATTCAAATGAGCCTTGGAAGCAGATGTCTCTTGTTTGGACCAGACTGGACTAAGGCAGGCAGCCTGCCACAAGTGCTGACTCGTGGACAGGATTTTGCCCATTAGACAAAATCGCACAGCAACAGGTTGAGGTTGGAAGGTTCCTCTAGACAGCATTTAGCTTCGCTCCCCTGCTCGAGGGGGGTCAGCTAGAGCAGGTTGTCCAGGACTGGGACTCCAGGGACAGAGGCTCCACAGCTTCTCTGGGCATCATGTTCCAGTGCTTGACCACCCTTACTGCAAAGCGATTTTATTTTTTCTGTTCAAGTATAAACTCCTGTATTTCAGTTTGCACTCACTGCCTCTTGTTGACAAATAATGACAAACTTCTTCCATGTTCTGATGCATCTGCTGACACTAATTTTATTTTCTTTTTAGGTCCTAACTTTTCTTTTTTCTATTTACACTCCTAGCCTTTTGTTTGACTGTTGGGTTTATTGATTCAGCTTGTTCTTTGAGGCTGCGGTTGTGTAACTTTAAAATTCCTTTGTTTTGCTGGGAATTCCTTGTCCTGTGAGGTGAAGGCCATGGGGTAACAGAAACTGTAAAACATATTTTTTCCATGTACAAGCAGCAGTACTAAAGGTCCGGGTCCTGCAGTTAGTTGGTAACATGTAAAAAATAGCTGCCTTGGTTATATTTACCAAAGCTGCTTTTTTGCCAGTGTATTGCCGCTTTCCCCGTTTTGTTTTTTTTTCCTTTAGAATTTGTCTCTCAGTCCTTCCTATGGTTTGATCTTCGCATACGACCATCCAATTCTTTTCTCCAGACTAGAGAAGATTTTTGTTATTATTACTAACACTATGGGGTGTACCTTTAAACCTTTTATATGTGACTATATATTTTCAGAATATTAACAATGCATAGATTACCTTGAAGACTGAATATTTTGGGGAACTTACTCTCAAGTTAAAAAGAAAATCAGTTAAAAAAAAATACCAGGTAAAATCCTATTTTTACTCTTAAGCCCTCTTGGAAATAGCTCGCATCACTTGGAATGGAATAAAAAAAAATCAATCTTTTTTTAGATTTCATCAGAGCGATTCTGCAATGTTATAAATATTTCTAGAAAAGCAGGAACAGTTTTTAACCCTTATTGTAGAATTTACCCCATATTTAATAAATGTATATATTGATTTTTTTAGAAGGTAATACCTTACCCTTGCAGAAGCCAGAAGGATTACTGCCTTGACTTTGTGTCCTTTAAAATCCTAATTACAAATCTGATCCACCAGTCCATTTGAATTTGAAAAAAATATTAACCACTTAGCTTGGAACTACATTTGCATTTCCTAGAAATGCTGTTTTCTCTTGCAGGAAAAAAAAAAAAAGCAATAACTTTTTTATTTTTTATGGTTTAACTAATATTTCCCCATCTGTGCTTTGCTTCTGCACTCTCTTTGTGGGGAAACTGAAGTCACAACCAGAATGCCTGGCAACAGAAGCAATGGACTTGATATTTATGTTAGGACTGTAACACATGGACATCTGTTCCCTCTACCCTTTAGAAAATATTGCTTCTGAGGACTGATATTTGGCTTTTTCAGCTGTGGGCTGCTGCTGCTAGGTAAGGTTGGTGGGAGCTGTGGAAAGGACTTCACGGTAGTCCATGAGTGGCCCATGCCCAGCAGAGGCCCCAGGACAGACAGGGAGACAGATGGACAGACAGAAGGGTCTTTTTCCAGCCCGGGGCCTGAGGCAATGCTGGTTTGGCCTCCCTGTAGTGTTGGGGCAGAGCTGAGTGACCTAGAGCCCTCTGTCCAGTTCGCTGCTGATTCGCAGAGATCGGGATGTAATCCCTTCCTTCTGCCTGTTTCCGTACACTTAAAATACAAATATTGGAACCAACCTATTTTGATTAAATATTTTGAGCTCTACTGAAGGAAAAGTGCTGGTGGCAGAGCTTTTCATCAGTAAGACATTCACCTATAAAAGACAGAGGACCAAAGACATTTCAGTAGTGCAGGCAGGATGCATTAAGCCAGAGATTAGTATTCACCCTTAGTATGTTCAAGTGCCTAATCAAATTAGTTATTTTCCTTCTGATTTAGGGTGAGATTTTTATGGCAGTCAGCTTTCTGTTAAAAAGCAGTTTCGAATGAACAGGTGGGCTGGCATGTCTGCACTTTGCCTTTTCCTTTGGGAGCTTAGTGCCTGTTATCCCAAAATACCAGCTCCCTGTGTTGAAAGTCCCACAGGAGCTCAGTCTTCCCGATGCTGGGTTCAATTCCCAAACACACATATTCATACAGCAGCTGAATTACACAGCACTGCAGATGTGGATGCTGCACTATTTCTTATTTTCCTTCTTTAAAGTATGTTTAAGGCCTGAACCTGAACCGTGATGATAAAAATGCCTCACAGTTGATACCAGGATGAGATGGGAATGCCTGCTCCTGGCTACCACTGGAACTGTTGCCTGTCCTTAGGGCAAATGCAGCAGATAAGCCTGTTCTCTCTCTAAAGAGGTGTTGGATAGTTTGCATACCTACTCCTGCATTATTACTAGGAGGTAACAGGCTTAATTACCCAGAGGCAAAACAAAAGTGGTGAGAGGACCCTATGCACAGAGCTTTTCATAAGCCACAGGAGCCAGGCTGCACCCAAACAGGTGCCCTGCCTCGGGCTGCAGATTGATTTGGGCTTCAGGAAGTTTCTTTGTGGCATTTCTGCCCAAGTAAGAGCATTTTTTGAGGGGTAGGCTGAGGGGTAAGAAGTAGCACAGGGAAGACAGAAATAATATGTCACTCTGTTTTCTTCCCACGATTATGTTATTCAATTTTCAAGTGCCATCTAAGACAACATCAGAGGTTGCGATGCCCAGGTATTTGTCTAGCAGGGGTTAGCTCGTGCTGCCTGTAGTCCTTCCTTCCTGACTACAGCACTGTACATTTCCACCACCTCTGCAGTACTCCCTGCCTAAAAATGGGACATCTTGAATGAGCACCAAGAATGGGGATGGGGGGAGGCAAAATTATTTCTATGCAGTGAGAGGCAGGGAAGTTACACTGTTCCTGTATTGTAAGGCTTGCTTGCAGTGCTCAGGCAACAACACAACAGGAGGAAAGAAAAATGCTGCATGAAAAGTGAGACAGGGCATTTCACAATGGCTATGATTCAACGGTAACCTTGACATGAAATGTTTGGGAACTGACTCATGGATTTACGACTCTTATATCACTGAACAAAAAACATACAAAAAAAAAATTTAAAAAAAAAATTTAAAAAAAAGAAAGAAAAAAAAGGAGTTAGAGGTACAGACTTCTCTGCGTGAGAAGTTCTTGAAAGCATTGGTGTGCTGCTTCTCACCTTGGGAAAGCTTCCTCCCTCTCCTCCCCTGTACACACCTATGCCAGCTGGTAATTGCTTCAGCTGGAGATGCGCCATAGCCTGGCGCCTCATGGTCCTTCATCTGGTTCAGAGGTTATTCATCCCTAACTGAGTGTCCTAGAAATTACAGCAGACGATGCTACAGAGCACTGGGGTAACAAAACAGTCCCTTCCCACCTCAGAGCCTTGGGGAAGGAGGAGGCAGAGCCAAAGAATCAGGGTTCTGTGAACATCTTCAGGGACTGACTGACAGCTGCAGCTCCCTTGTGGTGGCGAGACCTCAGTTCATGTCCTCAGCATGCAGCAAAAGGGCTCCTGTGTTTGCCACTAAGTCCTCTGAAACCTGACTGGAGAGGGAAGAAAGGGCATCAGGCATCAATCATCTCTTCCCTGTTCTTTCTTTGGTGACTTATACTTGTGGAATCTCAATTGCATGGTGTGGGTTAAAACCATCAACATGGAAACACAGCACCTTGTTTCAGCACCAACAAAACTAACCTACTTTTCTCAATTTATTGAGCTTTTTTAAAGACAAAAGTATAATCCTTCTAATTAGGGCAAAAAAAGATGTTTCCTTAAGTCAGCCACCGGTCTGAGTTGTCAACTATTTGTGTAGCCCAATTTCATATCCTTGTTGCAGGTGGTGCCAAGCTGTTTTAGTTCGATTTCATTAGCACAAAGTGTAATCTTAGCCATGTTAGTCTGGAGTTTGATTGCTGATCTTTAATCCTCTTTTGTAATTGGCAAAATTCTGAGGAAAAAGCCTATGACTGAAGCTTCTAATGAATAAAATTGCTTGCAGACAGCTAAACAAATCTCTGCCTGAAACGGGTAAATCTTGCGATAGTAAATAAATGTAAAATGGTGAATAGGAACTGTAGATTGGCTAGTTCATCAGCTGAACAGTTTAATGAAATAGTTAATTTAGAATTCTGTCCAAAAAGCTTGGACTAAGACTATAATGGTAAATCTGCATCATGCATTGATAGCCTGGTGAAATTAGTTTCGTTGTTTTGTGGGATTATATATCTGATGAACAAGAGAAATTGGGTTGATACAGTTCACTTGTATTTCTCTGAGACATTTGGCTACAAATACCATATGACATCTAATTTTTGGCTTTGGATAAAAACTCCAAAGCAAAAATACCCTACTTAGATCATACAAGGTGTTAGCAGAAAATGGATAAATTCAGAACTGGTTTGCTTACTGGCATCCCTCAGCCTGTCAATAGGAGGTCATTCATGAGTTCATAGTGATGATTTTTTCCTGATTTAGCATTACCAGATGTTTCTGCCATTTTGCCAATGATTTGAAATCTGAGGCAATATATTACTTGCAAGAGACAGTGTAGCAAACATTAAATACGAGGTTACGGAGGCACTAATCAAGATTGTCTACTTGTGTGACTCAAAGGCAGAGCATCCCTTCCGTTCAGTTCTGCAGCTGTGTGTCTGCTCAGGGATTGCATCAGACCGAGGGGCCGGGGCTGTGAGGGGTGTCCTGCCCGGCTGCCCTGGCAGCAAGCTTTGGAGTGTGTGCTGGGCTGGGATCAGCTGGGTGTGCTTGGTCTGCCCAGCTTTTTGTCCTTGTTGGCCCTTCCACCTCCAGCAATTCAGTCTTAGGGACTGACTGAAGATTTTGGTTCTCTCTTTCCCTCTCCACATTGAAAAATATTCTGGGAAATTTAACTGTTTGGCGCTGAACTGTCACTATTGTAAGGGTATTTGTTGGGGGATGAAGACAGGAGATGATAGTTACAGTTTTCAGTTCCAGGCAACCTTTGAGGATATCTTGGCATTGGTACTAATTTGGTTTACAAATAATGTGCCTACTTTGTGGGAAGAATTCCTCATGTATCTTGCTTGTGACACCCAAGATCTGAACTCCGCTCTCTTCACCTCCAAAGTCCTTGCAACTTCCTAAGCTGAAGGAAAACTCACATTTCTGCAAGTAGCAGACTTTGTAGGCAGCCCAGAGATAGAAGCAAAGATGATGCATCTTTGTTCAAAAAGGTGCAATAAGTTTGGGGATTTTTCATTGCTGTCTTCCTTCCCTCCCAGGGATTAGAAACAAACATTTCATGAAATAGGCTGATGACTGATGATTGGAAGGAGACCAGGCAAATCTAAGACTGTTTCTTTTGAGAAGAAGGTTTCTAGCCACTAGAACACTGGTTGCAGCTGCAGACCTTTCTACATCTTTATTTCAGTAGCTGGTGTAGTTAAGTTATTTTGGTGAATCACTTGCTAATTTTCTGCAGTACAATTGCTTGATAGAATATATTTTTAGAGATATGACCTCTCTGAAGCTCGTGACTGCAGTTCAGGATGTCTGTTCTTGTGACACATGAAATACATTCTAGTCCATTAAGGTCAAATGAATTGGACACTTGCTCACAGGGGCAGGGTTTTCAGCCAAAGAATTTATACTGATTAACTGCTGTTTTAGAACCACCTGCATGAATTTCTAACCTTCAAATAAGTCACCACTTGGAAGATCATTGATGACACAGCCACTCGTCTCAAAATTCAGCCCCTTGATCTTTATTGAACTTGATGGGCAAACATTTAAATGATAATTGAGACACTAATTAAATGCTGTGCCTGTACTCCTGGTTCAGGATTGAAAGGAAAGACTAAATTATTTAATGACAATTTGGGGAGTTACAGGTACAGATCTTTAGCAGACTTGTAAGAAAGAAAGGTTTGTTCAGATGTTCGAACTCTGCTGCTGCTGCTGCTGCCTACTGCTCCAAATATCCCAGCTGATCCCCTGGCTTTACAAAGGCATCACTAGGATCCCACTCACCACAGTTTTCTAGCAAGTGCCAGGACATTATATTTGCTCTGGTGAGCAAAATTGAAGTGTGGGGCCTTGGTTTTGTTTTGCCCTTTCCAGCAACTTTCATCGTGCAATCTTGACCCTATTAATCTATGTCTGCCTTTGTAAGTTCACCTTTGTAAAACGTTATCTGGCTCGTGACTGCAATCAAGTTGTCTAATTCTATATTTCAAATTATTCCCTATTACGCCAATATCCATTCCAAATAAATTAGTTGCTTCTTCCTACATTTCCCACCCTGCCCTTTATCGCTGTTCATGTACATCCATACATTTGTGCTTTTTTCCCTATTGGCATACTTGTGGCATCTGTAAAGGTGTGAGGATACCAGACCTAATCAAAATGTCTCAAGCTCTTTAGTAAGTCACATATGACTGTATTCACAAATTACGTTAGATGACTGTTCTGCCAGTGCAGTCACTTATTTCTGCTCCCCTGTCCAGGAGCCAGAAAAGTGAAAATCATGCTTGGCGCTTCCACAGGGATCTCAGAGGTAGGTAAAAACTTCATCATTGCTAGAGATTTGTGCCCTGTGCAGAACAGATTTGTCAACAGGGCCTGCAAAATACTTACAAGCTTGGTACAGCCCAATTTTGCTTCCTCCTTTCCTATCCTTTCCTATCCTTTCCATACCAACAGTGTGCATCAGATCAATTTCCTTCACTGGGGGGAGTCAGGAACTGCTATGGGAACAGATGCTAGGGAAGCAGATGGGGCAAGAGTTGATTTGGAGCAATGACAGCTCCGTAACCTTTTGGTGTCAGCCTGAGATTGCAGCTTCCCCTGTATTCCATAGCAGAAGGCAAGTCCAGGCACAGGAGAAAGTCCAGGCTTAGCACTGCGCTCAAGCAGTGGTAGGTGGCAGCTGGGCTTCTCGAGCACAGCGTGGTGGCCCTGAAAAGGCAGTTCATGCTCGAGTGGAGCTTTTTGTGCATTAGGTTACAGCCTGTATTGCAGGCAGTACCTCAGGCTTTTTCAGGAGCTTGGTATCGCAAGGCTTGTCAGCCCAGCAGTGCTGTGAGCCCTTGTTTCACACGTGCTGAAACAGAGAATCTGTGAACTGATCAAAAGTTGCTTCTCTAGTAAGGCACATTGACTCCTACACTGATCTGTCAGCTCGAATGAGAAGTGTGTGTCCCAGGCCACCCAGAAGGTCTGGGGCAGAGCAAGGTGTGACACGGAGATGCACAGCCTCCCAGCCCCAGACAACAGGCAGCTCTCCTCCCTTTCCACAGGGGCGAAGACAGGATTTTTGTTCCTGTTCGTCTTTTGTTAGGGGCCAAGGGCATGTTTGGTGTTTGTGTTTGGCACATTTTGTAGGGGAAAAAAAGAAGAACAACACTACAGTTCTCCGCTATGATTCATCTGGGTGGTTCGTAGTATAGTGGAGAACTTCAAAAGTCTTAAGGATGTAAGTCCCCAGTAGCAAAATTAAATTTGTTCTTTCAGCTAGGTAAAACGGCATTTAAATGTACTCAATTAAAAATCAGGATTTAAAACATTTAGTAAGGCTATAGGGAGTTCCTACTTTCAAAGTATGTATCCCAGATATCCTGGGCAGTTTATTCAGGATGCATTACAAAAGATTAATTATGTCAAACTACAGGGTTAAGGCCAAACAAGTGCTTTTTGGATCATATATTTATTCTTTCTGGTGACTGATAGACAAGAAGATCGTGAAGATTGAGAGGTACTCTGTGTTTTATTTAAAAATGTACTTCAGACCTGGCCAAGTGATCACCAAAATAATTTATATTTTTTCAACCTGATCTTTACCTTGAAACATGTTTTAGTTAATGGAATTTCCTCTTCTGAAGTTGAATGACCATTAGCACAGAATCTGACTAAAAAGCTGCCTTCCTATGCATGATTTATTTAGCAGGGAGACAGAGATAACATATTAGAACATACCACAAGGTGCTTGGTCCCATTGTGATGAGAAGTCTTAAGAGCAATGGCATAGATGTGATGGGACTGGAAACAAAATGTATGTAATTCTGCGTTTAGTGTACTTGTTCACAGAGCTCCTGTAGCTTTTATTAAGTGACTGTCACTTGAGAAGCAGCAGAAGAGCAAAAATAGATGACTTTGTACAGCACATCTTGGCGTGCTATATTACTCTTCAGCATAAGATTTTACCTTGTGTCTCAGGACCACATGAATCATAATGAAGGGAAGCTGACAGCTTCCTAATGCTCTTTTTGCATGTGCCTGTCTATCCCCTTTTCCTCCATTCATCCAAAAACCAAAATTAAACAAAACCAAACCCCAATGAGATGCTTGCCTGAAATCCTTTTCCACAGACCTAAACAAGAGACTCTTCCTAGGGTGCTGTGTGTTGGGTAAATTGGAATAAAAATGCTGTCCAGCTGATGGCTCGTGCTGGTGGCACCTGTAATCTTATCAAACTTCAGGTTCTTCATGGTGCTAAGTGGAAGCTAATGCCAAGTGTGCCTGAGTGTGCTACCAGCTGTCAGGCTGAGCTTGAGAAGCACGATTAAGGCATTTCCCTGCAGGAAGCTGGGTCACAGCATAGGGCTGCTGTGATTTTCTGTGGTGGACAAAGACCAGGCTCCACTGAGGAGATGTGATCACAACTGAGCTTTGCAGTCCACTACAGTGGTCAAGGTTCCTAATGTGACACTTGTCACTGGCCAACTCAGAAACATTCTCTAAGACGGAAGAGCAGGTTGGAGTGTTAATACAGTATTAGCACAATATTACAATATATGTCACTGTCAGACATTGTGCACTGCTGATTTACAGCTTTAAAAAAAATCTTTATTGCTTGAGAAGGCTGATATCAGCTGATAAAGCTGATCTGTCTCATTCTGAGAAGCCTAGTCTCATCCTGAAAACTTGTGGAGGAGCAGGGATGGGTCAGCAGTTGGCAGTTCGGAGAAAAAGTGTCACAACCTGTGAATACGTTTTCTTACATCATGAGTGCTAGGAGACAAAGATGAAAACCAGCTTATATGGATACAGGCAACAATTACAGAGGAAATGCTGGGTGTCAGAAAAGGAGAGGGAAGCAACACCAGGATCCAGAACACCTTTGGGTGCTGCAACCACCAGAAACCTCCTGAAATCGCTCAGCCCCACTCAAACTGCTTTTAGTAAACAGGTAACCAAAACTCAAGCGCTTCCTTCATAAAGCCTCTTGGTTTCAGAGAAGTGGATCACTGTCTGACAGCTCGCTGGGAGGTCCTTCTTCCAAGACTGCTTCCCTCGTTGGCGGAGCTGCTTGGAGAGCAGCTCAGCACGCTGGCAGGCTGTGCCAGCCAGGCGTTCACTCCTACAAGTGCCATCTGCTCTGCTGAAAGCCTTGCCGCGCTGAAGTCGCCAGCCTCTTCGTGCCCGATCTGCAGGGCGGCTCCCTCACGTCGGGCTTGGCCGCTGTCCCGCGGCGGGAGCAGTTCGCCTTTGGCTCGGCAAGGAGGAGCGCTCGACAGCCTCCGGAAGGGAAGGCATTCCGCGGGGCAGCGGCACGCACGCATCCGAGGGAGCTGAGCTGCGTGCGCCCCGTCCCGCGGGGCTCCCTACAGCCTGGCCGTGCCTCCGGCACCCGCTGTGCAGCTCACACAGCCCGCAGGCGTCCGGCAGCTGCAGCAAGAGCCACAGAAGGTTTAGCAGGAGAACACATCACGGAGTCGAAGGCTGAATTGAGACGTCGCTGGGGGAGGTGGCTATTATGTTCCAGCTCTCTTTAAAAACCATTCTGGGACTTGTAAGGCATTGTGTTGTGCTTGTTGCTGGATTTAAGACTGTTGACTGTCAGGCGGTGAAGGTCACTTTGTGCTTTCCTCTTTAAGGCAAGTTGCTGTTTATATTACCAAGAGACCAGCAGTGCTGACTAACTCCTGGCATGTGAAGCTGCCTCTCTCCTAGGGAAAAGGTCTCCCAAGCACTCCCTCAGGACCTGTACAGTTGGACAGTTGTGTATCATGTAGGTGTCAAGCCCAATCAGAGCTTCCTTGTCAGGATGTGTTAGGGCAGCTGCCTGCAATTTGTGTGACAGTGCACATCTCTGCCAATAAACCACTTTTGCTCTCCATTGTGCTGTGTCTGCCGTCTGCAGGGCTGTTGGAACGCTGCCAAGGAGAGAGAGCAACTGCATGCACAAAGGTGTCTGGGTGGCACCTCTTGTAATCTGTGTTCTCTGCACGGGGTATTGATTGGCTTTGTGGATGGATCCCAGGGGCTGAACACGAACATCACGTACCAGAGCATGACGTTTTAATCAGAGACACGTTCAACTACTGAGAGCAGCTCAGTAACATCTACTATAAAAAGGAAAAAGAAAATTGGACCAAAAGAAAAAGAAAATGCACATGCTGGTTAGGAGCTATGTGTAGTTAAATGTAGAATAAAAATAAGTAGATTGTGTCAGGGCCAAGAGCACTTTGAAGTAAAGCTGTAGTAAGCACAAATCAGTGATACAAGTGAAATAAGCTTTTTGCACGTGCATGTGCACATACCATGGCTAAGCAGCAAAGCCTGCTCAGTGCAGTGCCATTCCTGTCTGCCAGCTGTAAAATCACTTGGCTCAGAGGATAAAAAGGTGTTCTGCAGGAGATGAGGCTGGCAAGGAGCAGGAAAGATTTTTAAAAAGGGTAGATGGAGTTTTCTCTGTATTTGCAATGATAAAGAGTTGTGAGAAAAATGGAACTCTTTTGGGGTTGGTGTGCCAGCTAGCCCCACCAACATTTTGAGTAAGGGTTGAAAACTGATCACCTCAGAAACATCAGGGAAGGTTATCCTCCTCCTCAGCCTGTAACACGCTGTGTAGTAGAGTTTACTCTTCTGTAGTAAAATCTCAGGGTCCCTGAAGAGCTCTGTTAACCTTGAAATCTGTGTAGTAGGTTACTTTCTACCTGCAAAGTAGAAAGCACCCCTTATTCACAGGCATGAATGACACCAAATCTGATCCAGAGGTAGCCTTGAAAGGACATTCATCTGCTGTTTGAGGGAATTTAACTGAGAGGAAGCTTCTGAAATACTGAAACAGAGAGAATAGTAAAATTATTCCCAAAGCGCTGCCTGCCTGCTAATTGCTGGCCATCTCCTTTTGTCAAAAGAAGCAAGAGAAAGAGTTCACGCAAGCACAAGTGCTTGCCGACTTCTGGGGAAAACTGTTCTCTTTCTTCTCTTGGTTTTGGATGTTTAAAATGAGGAAAGCAACACACCAGACTAGAGAGAGAGGAAAAACAGTCCATGTTACCTTGGTGTCTGATGATCAAAGGTATGACCCCCCTCTGCGGTGCCCTGAGAATGGCAGCACTTGTTTCCTGAGGGAACTGCTCTTAGTTCAGAACAGGCAATATCCCTTCGCTCCCTGTGATGCCACACAGATCAGGCGCTGCCTGCCTGCCTTGAGAGAGCAGGATATGTAGCTTTTCCCAATAGAAACAGGGCAGCTTAACCAGTTATCCTCTGCCAATGAAAAGAAGCAGGAAGATAAAAGTGTCAGAGAATGATTATTCCCTGGGTAGTGACATGGCTGACATGTACTTTCATGTGACGATCCAGTGAGCTACAGCTATGAAGTAGCAGGAATTTATGAAATTCGTGGCCAGCTTTCCTACTCAGCTTCCTTTCGTCATTTTAAAAGTCTGTGATTTTGTTCTGACTACTATATTTTAAACGCAAAAAATAATAGAAGCTAAGAGGAAAATGGTTTGTTCTTTACATTCAGTTACCACTTTACTGTGTGCATTTTAAGACTCAAAATGTGCTGGCTCTGGCTGACATTTCCATCATGTTGGAGTGCCTGTATGCCCCTCATGTTTCTAATGAGGCACAAAGTATAGAGAACATAAGTGACAGGAAAAAGGCTGCAGTTTTTTTAATGACCAAAATCATATATATTTTAAAGCTCTAGCCTAAGATTACAGCACAAAAAAAGCTGGCAAAGTCTCTTTCATCTGCAGTTTACTTGAAAACTAGGACCAAATTTCAGTCTCCACAGGTGACAGAAAACATTAGAATCCCCAGTACAAAAGCAGAGACCCAGTCATGCACCATCCAACACTGTAGAGTCAATGTTCCAAGAATCCAGTGACATCTTCCTTTGTAGAAATAAAGCAGACAAGGGCAGGAAACTCAGAGAGCCAATGAGACAAAAGAAAGTGAAGAAAAAATTAAAATCAGTCAAAACTGTGAAGATAATAGGTAAGGGTGTTAGAGTACCTGATGTGAGAGACCTTAATCGAGACACACACAACATCTTCCCCCACCTCACCAGGCAAAGGGTTGCACTGACTTTGCCGTCAGAAATGATGAACAGCATCAGCTCATCTTAATATACATCACACCTTTTGTATGAATTTTTGCCAGAACTCTGGGGCAATTTTCTGAGATGAGAATTATTTTTTGTCACCTGTAAATTGCACTTTTGTGAGGAGCTGTACTGAGGAAAAGGCAGGTGAGATGTCGGTGGGGTGAGCTGGTGCACTGAGGCTGCACAGCTGACAAATGAGATTTCTGACAAGGAGAGGTGTAGAGGAAAAAAAAAAAAGAACCAAGTTCAATTCCTGGTGATTTGAACAGACTGCTGAAATTGCAGGCTGTCATTGGGAAAATCCTGTTTTTCAGACACAAATGGACAGTGGACATTGACATGAAAATGCCCATGCAAGTCAGTCTCTGAATTATGTTCTTAGGTGTAAATAGTCTTTACCTGGGTCTTGGCAAAGGGTTAAGACAGGGTTTTAGCAAGCTCAAGGTTACTGCTTGCATTACAGTAGCATTACAGGCATGTTCAGGACCCATAATTCCAACTGCAGTTTTCACAAGCAGTATACATTGAAGGTGTTGTGTAAGTACACATAAATACATGTATATAGGGTGAAGCCTCCTGAGAGCCATAAAATCAGTTTGGAGAGATGAATGGCAAGACAGGCAATCAAAAGGATTTGCTCATATTCCACCTGCAGAGTTGCACTAGGGAAGGAAATAAAAACAAACAAAAAGAAACACTATCTAAAGCTCCAGGTTTCTCATCCCTTACTTCCACATCCTTTGTGTTTTACCAGAATGTGTTATTGGAAATCTTCACTGGCAAAGGGTCTTTGCAGTATCAAGATTTTTTTTGTTCTTTCTGCTGCGTGGCAGAGTTGCTGAATGATGATGGAGCAAAAGCAGCTCAAAGGCTTTCTGTATTGTGTGGACACATGGTGTTGGCACATTAATCTGTTCCTTGGGCTTGAACTTCCATTAAATCAACTCATGCTGTAGTACTAAAAATGTAACAAAATTGAATTTGGGGAAGGCAAAACTGATAAGAGATTTGCTGCTACTGGCAGTGTGAATCAGACCTTTTCTGCAGCAAAGTTGCAAACATTATCTGAATGTTGCATGCACAGAGACAGTGAACTTCTTTTCTTGGTTGTAGCTCTGATCTGATAGTGGGGAGTATCTGTTTGTTCCTGTACTTAAGCAATTGTCTGCAAACTAGCAACAAAATGAACTATCCAAGATGCTTTTGATAACTTTCAGGCAGGACAGCACAATGAGCAGAGCAGCTATAGATGTATGCTCTGATATCAAGCAGTGCTTTTTGAGATAGTGAGGTGGATTTTGTTCGTATTTAAGCAATGCCTTGGACTATCATTTCTGAGACATTTTCATGTCTACCTTTGATCCGAAATGTGTTAACCTAATGAGTGGGTAGAGAAAATGAGTTACTATGGGAACAATGTCTTTCTCTAACTTACTGGCCCAGCTGGCTGCTCTGGCAATTGAAGCACGCTGCGAAATGGAGCGAGGCCACCAGAGACAAACGTGCACTTCAATCTTAAAAGGAGCATTCGAGGTTGGGTTTGGGGTGTGAAGGATAACAGCGGACTTCTGGGAGCTTAAAGCAAAGTGAGAGGAGGAGGAGTGTGCTGGGATCTGACTGTGATAAGGAAACAGAGACTTGTCTGGTGGGAAGGAAACAAAGGCTCTGCTTCTGGGTTTCTTGGGGTGTAACTGATAAATGATAAGGACAGCTGTTAAAGCTTTAGGCTTTTAAATCTGTTCTGGTGGTCATCAGTAAGGTATTTCACCATTAAACAGCTCTATGAGCTGCTTTTGCTTCCTATTTCCTTCTGTAGGCTCACAGAAGAAGCCATCGGTATGAAAAGCATGGGTGTGTCTTCCTCTGACTGGAGAGCAGTGGTTCCTGCAGTGCTGGCTCCTGACCTCTGTGGAGGTGCTGTTGGCTGGGAAGCAGCATCCTCTATTGGTATTAAATTTCCTCTGTTTGCGCCTTCCTAATAACATAACGCATGTGGAGAGGCAAAAGCTGAATTTCTTATTATTTCTCCGTAAGGGGAGAATTTTCTCTGAGTGGGAAAGTCTGAATCTTCTCTTACTTGATTCCTGTCTTTGGCCTATTGCCTGAACAGGGCAAAGGGAAAAACCTGTGGGCATCCTTCCTCCCTTCAGCTCACTGCCTCTCGGCAGCATGTGAGCATTGGGTGGGTGCTCACCCCAACTTCAACACCTAGAGGTGAGTAGGAAATAGCTCCTCTGGGCAGTTTCTTTGGTATCTTCCTTCCTCACTATGTAATGTGTGTCCTTTTTTTTGCCTACTATCTCAGGAAAAGCGCTGTACAATTTATGTGGTTAAATCAAATCAGGATCTAAGCATTTTTATTTGCTTCTTTTTTTTTAAAGGAAAAGTAGTTGAAGAACAATTAACAAAACACATTCAGGATCAACAACGAAATACAATACTAGACATGCAAACATTATCAAACGCATATGACTTGCTGGACTTCTAACTGGGTTTTGACTACCACTCTTCTATTCCAGTGTTTCTCTCCACAGCCACAAATTTCTGTACCTTAGTTTTTTTGTGCTGATTTCTGCCCTTAAGGTGTCTTAGTAGTCCCTTGCTTGCTGTGTAACCAGGCTGACAGTCAACGTAAGGCAGATTAATCATTGGTAATTTCCTCCCAGCACTGTGAGCTTTCAGGTGATGCCTTCTCAGACAGCTGCAGGTCTCACACTGCCCCAGGTTATGTCAATGTTGCTCTCCTCCTGGCTGCTGCTGTCCAGGAATCACTGTGTGCCTGTGTTGATCCCCCACACCTGCCCTCAGACTGGTCTCTGCCCTATTTGTGTCACCGAGGCCACACTGCTTTGCCTGTGGCCTTGGTGCTCAGATTTGTCTGATTTCTGTGTTGTTATTCAGTGTCCCTACAATTAGAACTTCATCTCTCTGGTGCTGTTTCTGAAGTTTAATCTTCTGCTTATTGCTTGACTCATTTATTTGCTAATTTTGCGTGTATGCATCTCTGTTGGAGACCTCAGGGACTTGCCTAACTTTGAGCTCTTTGTGCCCAAGAGCACCTAGCTGGGGTGGGCTCGGCTGCTTTTTCATGAGTACGTGGCAAGGGAAGCATCTCACTGTCTTTTGTGCCACAGGCACATCCCCAGGCTAGATAGGGTCACACTATGCAAGGATTGGAATGCAACCGAGGCTGCCTTTTTCCCAGTTTGAGCCCCACTGATGAAAACAACAGCAATAACTCAAGCACCCTGAGCTCAGTGTTGCAGCACCTGCATTCCCAGTCTGCAGAAGTGCAACGGCAGCACCTCCCTGCCTGACTTTGGCAACTGTGCCTCTCCACCTCTGGTATGTTCCCAAGCTCTTCTCCGGAGAGCTTTCTATGATGCAAAGAGGTCAATAATACAAATAATTAATGTCAAGTGGCTGTCAATAGATACTAGGTCTGAAAACATAGCACATGTAAGCCCATATTAATTAATTGCATCCCACTCTGAAATTTGAAGATTAAGCAAACTAGGAGGGATGGTATGGTGATAATGATCAATGATTATTTTTTTCCTGGGAAATGTTGAGAAGCAGAGCAGCTTTGGCACAGCTAAGTCCTTACTGAGTTGGTTTATCCTTCCCTTCTTCAGAAATTGAATTTTTAAATATTTGGTAGTTAATGGTATAATGCTTACTTTACAGAAAGTTGAGGTGCTCAGTCATAATATTAAAAATTCTTTTAATGTATTTATTTAAAATACAAAAAGAAGAATTACACAGGAAAGCAGCAAATGAGAAATTAAATTTTTATCTTGACACACAGACTGCTTTTTCATGTGATCTGATCCATGTTCTTGCTATTTATATTTCATACTTAGTCCTTGCATCTGGTGCATTTAGTCCAATCCAACTCCCTGCTCTCAGAAGCATTTCATCAAGGTGGAGGAGCAGGGATCTTATCCTGGCACACACAGACCTTGACAAGGGTAATGGCAAACAAGGCATGTCAGACCAACACCACCATGTCAAAAAGAGCCCATGTAAAGATCTTTCCCATATAGACATATTGATGTCTATATTGATTTTTGGGGTGGGAGCTATCGGAATTTTTTTCTCTGATATTTCTAAAGCAGATATCTGATAGTGTCAACTTTTCTATGTTTCAAAACTTTTTTCACAAGTGGGAGGGAAAGAGCTACAGGAACAAAATCAGAACCTTTATAAAGGCCCTGATTTTTAATATACAAAATTATCTCACTAGAATGAGTAGGAGGAGACAAATAGGGGAACAGGGGATAAATAGGGGAATTTTTACCTTCAGAATGATACAGATCTTTACTCAGGTGTAGAAACATTTCAATACGAGTTTTTTTTCTTTGCACACTCAATCTGACACAAGTCCAGGCTGCTGCCCACACCAGTCCCTGTCTCTCTTTCCGGCCACTTCGCTGCCCGAGGCTGCAGGTCCCAGCGAGGTGCAGGGCCCAGAGCTCCTTTCCCAGGGCAGGGACGGGTCGCGGAGCTGTCACCGGGAGGCTGGAGCGGAGTGGGGAGGCTGCGGGCAGGGAGAGCCGGCTCTGGGGCTGCCCTGGGCTGGGCTGGGCAGTGCTTGACCTGGAGCTCTTCCTTTCTCCAGCAGCGACCATCACTTCCTAGGAGCGGGAAGGGCCGGCTCGGGGGGAGCTGGCTTTTTGTCTCTGGGCCACCCCAAGCCAGGAGCGGGCTTCCTGCCTGGAGCACTCCCTCCCCAAAGGCAGAAGCTGGCCAGGCTCTGCATCTAAGGAGAGAGGAGGGCGTGAGGGCTGGATCCTGCTGCCCGGCCATGAGCAGGGAGAAGCGAGTGAAACACCCCATTGAAGCGCACGAATCCCGTTGGAAGGAACAGAGCTTTGGGAGAGGAGGAGCTGGAATCACCTCAGGTTTTCCCACGCATCGTCCTCCCGTTGTTCCTTTGAACTCCCTGGCCTTTGGAGAAAAGGAAACATGGCAGATGTCCAAGAACAGCCTTTCTTTACTGGTAGCTGAGCACCTCGTATCTGGGAGAGGAAAAACGTCAAGGAAGATCAGGAAAAGGAAATGGAACGAGGTATCGCTAAGTGGTTAAGAGTGAAGGATCCTGCCCGTTAGGTGCCACTGAACTGGAATTACTCTGTTGCTACGAAAACAAGAAAAGTTCTCAAAACCAAGATCTTGACTTTGGTCATACTGGATATTCTTCCAGCTAAGCAGCAGAACCTGTTGAGCACAACAATTTCTCAGAAATTGCTCTGTGGAGTCCCTTTGGATGCTGAGAAACCAAGCAGTTGTTCTTCAGTCTCTGGTGGAGTAGCCAGTGTTATCGAAACATGGTGAATTGCAGTAATTCCTACAATTACTCATGACTGATTTATCACTTGATTGTAGGAATTCAGTTTAAATAGATTTTTTTTCCATCTCCCTTGTTCCCTAATTGATTATTTTTCTGAATGCTGAATCTTTGAGTTTCTCTCATAAAGTAGATTAAAGTCATTATAGCTGTGTGCTTTTTAATCATTCTGCTGTATAATTACTGTTGCTGCTGCTGTCTTCTCGTTTACACTGTGTCTTTATTAGCAGCTCTCATTGCCAGAAGCTTTAAACATTTAATAATCTGTCAAGGTGGTCATTTGTTGTCTTTTTTTTTCTAACGGAAGACCTTTTCAGTGATATCTTCAAGCACCTGGCCTGCTCAGATGCTTTGATATTCACTTATCTCTGTTTGGTTGGCCTCATGTTATTTTTAATCGCCCTTCTTCTGGATGACCAAAGTTACCCATTCATCACACAGAGGATGTAAATAAGGCACATGCAACTGTATCAGGCAGGAGGAAAATAGAATGTCCAGAAACAGAAACATCTCTGGCTGATGGCCAGAGGTGACGCATAGGCAGTCTGTTGGCACTAGCAAAAGAACTTTATTGGAGCCTGATACAGCATTCATAGTAAATGCAGGTTGTAGTGGTTCCCATACTATGGAAGGATCATACCCCAATTTCTTCCCTTTAATGCTTTTTGGGGTTTCCGTTGAGGGTCCCTGCAGGAATACAGCCATCCTTCTCCCTGAGCTCCCAGAGGCTTTTCCTGAATAGCGTAGACGAGCTCTGGAGTAGCTTGCCTTTCTCAAAAGCCAGGAAAAGCCAGACAGTTCATAGCTGGTGTTCTGTCTCTGTAAGAGGCCCTCGGACTGCAATTCTGGCTGACCTGGAAGTCACAGGGCTGTGGCTCCCCGAGGAGCCCTGCGAGGCTATTCCTCGGCAGCTGTGTGTCCGTCAGCCCTCACTGTCACTGAGGGGCAGCGCTGCTGAGTGATGGCATTTTGCATCAGCGGCAGCAGTGTCCTCTGGGGTCACAGCCATGAGCTGCAGCACTGCTCAGTTCGCATGCAGTGCACACCCTGCGTCCCGCTGGAACAAGGCACTGGTGGTTCTGCTGCAGCAGCTGCTCCTCACCCAAAATATCCACTGGAGCCAGCAGCCTGGCCCCTGACCATGCCCCTGGGCCCCATCACACGCATGGGGCCTCAGAAGTGGGGCAGCACTCTCCAAGGCAGCTTCTCCTGTGTCCCTGAGGCGCTCAGAGGTGAGACAGCAGCAGGAAGGGCTGGAAGAAGTGAACAGTTCAGTGCAGAGCACTGAAAGTGGGGACACGGTGGCCTGTCGGTAAGTAAAGGACTGTGGTGGTGGGAAGGTGTTCAGTTCTTCCCATCCTCAGGGAGAGGACCAAATGTAGTGGGTTCCTCTGGGCTGGAAGTAAGAATAAAATTCTTGGTGCAGAAAGAGGGTGAAGCTTGGGAACAGAGCGCCTGGGCACCTGGTGGCATTTCAGCTGCTGCTGGTTTCAAAGGAGTGCCTGAAACATGAGTCTGTCAAATCTGACACACATGATGGGCTCCTCCCTTCCAGCACGTGGATGGGTCAGGGTGGCTCTTCATTCTCTTTCCCCTCTGCTCTCTGTGTGTGGAAGTGCAAGTCGGAGGGAACAGAAATGCTGGAATTTGCACATACATCTTCCCTAAGGATCAAAACAAAAACACAGTGTAAAGGTTTTGACACACACAGAAAATAATAAAATCCAAAGACATCAATCATTTACAACTGAAAAGAATGAACAGACAATAACTGCTTGTGGAAAATAAGATATTTACTTATATTTTAAATGACATCTTACAGATCTATATTTTCTTTGCTTTATAGTTGTTTGTTGGGGAAATCATTACTTTACTTTTTCCTGGCATTCCTTCAACCATTTAGGGATAAGCTTTTTCATTAATGGCAATGACTGTCTGCATTTCTTTTAGCACCTTGTCTGTGCCTTATTTTATCTTGTCAGAGGAAACTAGCAGAGAGATAGCAATTCTTAGGGTTTTTTCTTGTCTATATGATCATCCAGACAGGATTTTGACAATTTCAGTACAATAGCCTCCTCTCAAGAACTCTTTGATTGCACTAAAACATACTCTGAACTGCTAATTTCTTAACCTTCTAGAGTTCATTATTCGGACAGATAAAAATTGAGTTTAAAATTACCCAAAAGGTCATCTTGCCAAGGTATAATCTAGTTAGAATTTTCTCAAATTTAATTAAGTGGGCTGTATACCATGTATTGATTAAAAAAATCTTCTTAATGCAGTCATATTATAAGACTCTTGACATGATTTTTTTTTCTGCTTTGATGGAGCTGGTTTTTTACAGAAACTTCAACATTTTGTTTTGTAAAACTGTCACTGCCTTGATGGCTTCTCAGTTGTATAAGGCTTTGACCTCTGGACCAATCCTGTGTTTGGGGAATACACAACTGCAAAATTATCTGCTCCTGTGCCACTTGTGAATATGTTTCTCATATTACATTGGTATGAAGAAGCTGAAGGCTGCTTTGGATTATCTTCTGAAGGACTGATGTTGTGGCCTTAATTCAAATGCATCCTTTGCACTTCCAAAATAGAAATTTTTATAAGTTCTGCTTTCAAATGTTCTTTTTGCCTTGATAATTATAATTCTTAATTCAATTCTTTTTTAGCCTGGAACAAAACCAAAGAAAGAAATAATTAAATACATAAGGAGACAACTTCAGCTATGACTCATATTTCTGGAAGGTGGGCAAAAGTCAGACAAGTTGAATTCAAGAGCTGTTCTGTGGTGTTGGATAAGGAGGAGGATCCCAACCTTATCACTACCTTATCCATTCCCATCTGTGGCTTTCCTCTGCAAAATCTTTGTTTTGTGGATTTGGGAACTCTACAGCCATAGCCTCCTGTTGGCCTTTATGTCCCTGGGCTGTTCAGTGACCTCTTATGGGAGAACAGGAAAAAGTCTGATGCCTCAGCATCAGTTAATTGCCAAAATATGTGGCAAAAGAGAAACGAAAGGAAAGTGGAGTCTGGATGTCTCTGCAGGGACAGTGTTTCAAGTCTTACTGTGGACCTTAAAATGAAATTTGAATGTCCACAAGCATGGTGAGTATTTGAACTTTGACCCCCTCCCGTTGCTTTGCTTTTAAAGAAGGTAATTTCAATAGTGATACTGGCTCTCTGATGCTCTTTGGCTCATCTACAAAAACTGCCCCTCTGAGTTGATTGAGGAGGAAGGGAATGGGTTGTTCAGGGGGGAGAGGAGGTGTCAAGATCCGGTGTTAGGATCCGTTCATTATTATTATTAAGGTTCCTTAGAAATTCCTCTGCCCCAATTAAGGTGCAAACGAGACCATATGCCAGTGACAATAATATGGGTTTTATTATATAGTAAATATGAGAGAAAGAGAAAGAGAAAAGAAAAGGAGAGAGAGAAAGAAGTGGAAAATAGGCAGGGGGGGGATGAGGCGTGACAGGGACAGAATAAAAAGAATATCACCACTTCGTGAGTCCCACTGATGCTTCGACGATCTTCTTTAGCAGGTCTTCTTGGTGATGTCAGTCTCCCCACGATCTTCTTCAGCAGGTGTCAGTCCTCACGATGGTCTTCTTCTGGTGGTATCAGTTCCCCCAAAACACAGGATCCCATGGGTTTATATGCTCAGGCTAGGCAGGCATGTCCAGGCATGTCCCCCTGGAGCTGGCGGGGGGCAGTCTCTTGCAGCAGATTCAGAATCACATGCAGTCCACAGCTGGGCCAGTTTTGTGTATTCAGAGGATGGATGTTGATTACCTCTCACCAGAGGCTAAGCCGTGCACCCAAAACCCCCTCCTCCCCTCTCGGTTGGGGGGAGGCTGTGTAAACCTGGCTTCTGTGAGCTGTGCTGTCCCCCACCCCAAACTCGGCTGGGATGGCAGCTGGAGGCTTTGGCCTATTGTGGATGCATACCTTCTCCTTGGCCTGAGGTGATGGAACAATGGATTCCCTTTAATCCAATCAGCATTTTGGTTTTACAGTCCAAAGTTCTTCAGAGAGATACCTGTGGCTGTAGTTCCTTTAAAACCTTATATCAATGTTTGAGACATAAACTATTTTCAGTCTCTGACAGGAGGGTATTAAAAAAAACATTAAAAAATTATTTGGGTTTATTTCCTAAGTGTTGAAAATACCATACAAAAAAAACCCTTTTCTGATATGCAGATCCTGGTTATTTAAACAAAACAATTATTTGGTTTCAAAAAAATGAAAAAATAAAAATTCAGTTGTCCTTTCTTTTGAAAAAGATATTTTGTGGCAAACCTGAAGCTGACAGTATTTGTTCGATTCACTGTAATTACTAGAAATGCTTCATCTATTCAAAAGCTTTCATGACACCCTCAGGGACTGTTGGGCTTTAACATAAGTTGTTTTTATCTCTAATTTTTCTCTCAGATGATTTCCCCTTTTGTTTTCTCAACATGTCTAGATTTCCTTATTATAGTGTTAATTTTTTCACTTGAAAAGGTAACAGCAAAGCAATGGTGTTTCAAATCTTTTGTCTGAGTTCCTAGGGTCCAATTCTTATGTAGAGCTAAGCTATTTCTTGCTAAAATAGTGTTGCAGGTTTGCTAGTGAACAAGCTCATTCAATCAATAGTTCCTGTTTGATAGACTAAATAAATGATGTTGTGCTATGTGATAATCTCTGAGTTTTCCCACTACCTGACAGAAGGCTCATACCGAAGTGGGAGTGTGGAAATGGAGGAATTGACAGGCCCAGACAAATGAACAATTAAGTTGGTGTACTGAGGTCTGTGGCAAGGCAGTAGAATAAGGTAGAATACGTGCCTGGAATATCAAAATCTTACATGCCAGTTTAAAGTGTCCCAGGAGAACTGCTGGACAGATACTGCATGAAAAGTGGATGATATTCTTGTTACAGCAGATTAGGTGGCTTATCAGCAGCCTAAAGCTTGGAAATATAGGAAAATGAGGCCAGAACACTTTGGAAAAGCTACCTATGTATATATATTTCTAAAGCAATAATCTGCTTATTTTCAGCAAATACGTTTTGAAGCAACCTCTGGTCAAAGAGGAAGAGACCTGAGGTGCTGCGAGGAGCGAAATGTGGAAATGTGGGAGTTTTCAGCAGCAGGTCTCTTGTTCCCACGTTGCAGCCTGGTTGGTGGTGCCACTAATTATACAAGTCACAAATTTCAAATGTCACAATTATCCAGCCACATCTGCAGTGTCACAAGTGGCAAAATGACAATGAGAAGTGGGTATATTCAAGGTTTCTCTTGCTTCTGTCTTACATCCATACTGTAAAATGTTTGATTCTATTGGTTCTTATATAAGTAATTTCCCACTTCAGAAAAAGAAAACGTGTTATCAACAAAGTGCACTGCCTTGCACCTTCAGCTGGGACAGAAGAGATCCATCAGCAAATGCTTGAACAGATGTAAAAGCATTGCTAAAGAAATGGGCCCTTATGAGGATCTGTTTTCAATTTTGGGATAAGTAAATTTGTTTGCTTTGGCATTACATTTTTTTTTCTTCTGGATGTATTTTTTCCCATGACTGCCAATAAACTGCAAATAGGATGATAGAAAAGAAACTGCATTGTGAGTCATAAATAGGATTATTGACTAAATAGCAGTTGTAGGATCTATGCTGCCAACATGTAAGCCAGAAAGCATATCTTGACTGTACAATTTTATTTCTATTTCCATAGAAGCAGCAGTTAAAAAAATCGTTATCATATGCCTCTGAGTTGATCGTGTTTGATTTGGATGTCACTGAGATGCAATAAACAGGAAACCCCAGGGTGCCATTTTACTAAGACAGTTTTCAGAGAGGAACCACAGTTTCTGCAGCAAAGCACCGCTGATTTACATGGATTTTCTTGTCACATGTTTTGGCAAAATGTATCAGCTTGTGCTTCTTAGCATCAACAAATAATACTTGACTTGCAAATGAGCTCCTTGGCAAGTACCCAGTCACAGGAGGCTTGGAGACTTGACTGTATAAAAAAGACTTTCATTTCACCAATTTCTGAACTGGCACTGTTCCTGCCGTGGTTGTCTGCAGCTGCTTGCTGATCCCTGCTCTTGATTCTTGGATATCAAAGCTATTCAGCCTGTTAGCTTTTACCAAATTCTAAGCAATGAAAATTAAACATTTATTCTTTCAATTTCCATGTAAATGCCTTAAAGGGCTCTCAAGCTCATTTGTGCTCTCATGTTTGAAATTAATCTTTTCTACCATGTGACATTGGTATCTTTACCCTCACAATGTAGGCCTTTCAAAATGTTCACCTTTTAAAGAAAAGGGGCAGCTTACTCTGTATTTTTCCTGTGCAGCCTTCTTGTTCATAATGAGCTTAAATATAAGGAGCATAAACCCATCTGGAAATAAAATTATGCATTAGGTTCACTAAAAAAAAGTAATTACATTATAATCAAACTGTCACTTTATAAGATAGTGGGAGATGAAATACACTACAAGCTGAAAAAAGAAGAGGACGGCTTGCTCTTTTAAACATCATCCACGGCACAAAGCAGTGAAGAGAATCTGAATTACATACGGTGTAACCAGGAAAGCACTCAGAGCCAGGCAGGTAAACCTCCGCACTAGGACAAGGGAGACAGATGTGCTTTCTTGTGGAACGGGGGAACCTTCAGCTTATGCAGCCCAACCCCAGGCTGCTGCTGTCAGCAGACTGACAGCCCAAGGATGTTTGGACACACGGTGGGACACACTGACCTGTGACTGAAATGCACTCTCTTCCTGTGTTATGTTTCGCACAGAACTTCAGTCTGTGCTGCTGTGGCAGCTATTGTGTTACCGTCCTTGTTTGCTTCACCCAGAGCAGTTGTGCCCCCCAAGCAGCCTGTATTCAGCAGAGGTTGACTCCTGTCTCAGGTTAAACATGTGAGTGAATTGGGACAATCTGAATATGTGAGGAGCTGTCTTTCTTCACGCTTAGCTGTATCTTATGGCCCTCTCAACCTGCCTTACTGTGACTGGAAATGCCTTGGTTTAGGTGAAATCCGTGGTCCTGTGTAGCCCCTAGGTAGACAGCAGCATTCAGGTGGGAATGATTTCCTTCAGTCCTTCAGACCCTTTTTGTATGAGCTGTTGTTGAATAAAGTCCTTTTTCCTTTCTGCCGTAATTCCTTTGAGATCTGAATCTGTTCCCTGTTTTCTGTTCTCTGTCAGCAATGGATCCTTTTCACAGGCAGATCCTTGCTCTGACACTTGACGAGAGTTGGTGGCAAGTGGTGGGATGAGTGTGGGGCACGGGGAGAGGGAGAGGAGCTGGTGATGGGAGTCTGGATGCCAGCCCTGTCGTTCCATCAGGAACCAGGGAGGGGACAGGTGGGTGGCTGCAAGTTTGTCCTCCTGGATGGACCAAAGCTGGTGAAAGATTGGTGCCCAGGAGACCCGCTCTCACTGCCAGTAATGCATCTAATGAAAGAGAAATTTTTTCTCAGATAGGGGCTTTCTTCTGGTAACTGAAAAAAAAAAGCCTCAGAAATATGAACAGGTTGAAATTCATGTTTTTGTAGTCTGTGGTTTTTTTCTGTTCTAGAGATAGAAATGGTGACATACTGAGAGGTCTGTGCTATGTAAGTGGCACAGCCGATACCTTTACTCAGTGTCTTGCTTTTCATGCTGTAAATACAGAGACAGAGCAGCACAGCTTGCTGTGCTGGCCAAGCACAAGATTACTTTCTATACAAAGTGGATAAGACTCACTTTGTGTATTCATGACGCGTCTATCTGGCAGGGTCCTGAGAGCCTCAGGAAAACAGAAGGGGGGGAGCTCACTGGAGACCTCCTGATATTACACCTTGCTTTTTCAAATTTAAATCCCTAATTTGTTTAAGAACAATTAATTTTTATTTATTTTCTAAGAAAACTGGAAAGATTTCAGTTCCAAGAACAGGAACATGAAATAAAGCTTCATCAAAGAGAAATAATAATAAAATCTTATCCAAATGCCTATGTAACTGTGTAGCCTCTGTTTTGACAGAAATAGCTTTTGTCAGAAACAGCTTTTGACAGCAGCTCTCCCCAGATAAAAGCAACAGTTTTAAAGCTACTGTTCTTAACTTCCAGCACCAAATCTCAGCACAGGCAACCCTACTCATGGGCTGCCAGCAGTGGTTTACTGATGAGCTGTTAATTTGTGTATTGAGGGCCTCATGGATTCAAATTTAGCATCCTCATTCTGCATTTAGCTGTTGTTCCTGGCTAGACACTTTGTTAAATTGCCATAGTCTTCTTTTCATTAAATTCATGCTCCTATAGCTACCTTTATCATGCAAGACATATAAAAGATTTTTAATTGCAAAAAAAAACCCCAAAAAAACAACCAAAAAAACACGAACAAGCCTCAAACCAAACAAACAAAATAATCAATATTCTCATGACAGAAGATACAGGTAAGGTTTTCTTTGCCTGTGCAGATACTTCCATGAGGCCACTGTGGCCTGTTGGGCACAACAAGGCTGTTTGGAGCAGAAACTGCACTTATCCCGGTGTCTTGGGCAGTCTCAACTTTTCACGTTTCTGTTCTGCTGCAAGGATGAAGGCAGGGATCCCAGTTCATCTCCATGCCCATCTTGCTGCACACAGCGAGGCTCACTGTTCAAGCCCCAAATTCACAGCAGAGCCAGAGGTGGAATTTGTGCTCCCTGGCGGATTTGAGTCCTTAAGAAAGCCAGGGGATTAACATATGCCACAAATATTCACTCCCCTTGAGACCCATTACCTTTCTGGCTCTTTCTGCTCATATTTAAATTCACCTTAAGTTGCAACAAATGCTGCAAAAAAGTCTTCTAAATAGATTAGATGGTGCTCATCCTTTGGATTTTTTGGTTCCTGTTGTTTTCACTATTATTATTATTGTTATTATTATTATTAATTTGGGGATATTTAGTTGTTTGAGGGTTTTTTTTTCTATAAACATGTTTAAACAGCTGGGGCTTGAGTTAAGCTGTAGAGGTCTGTGGTACAGGTAAGCGTCATTGCTTTTACAGGGAAAGCTGAGTTGAATAAGGGGTATAACCTTTTAGAAAACAAACACAACCTTTGGATCTAATATTGCTTACCTCTAGCACAGAAATATGTAAGGCTTTTCCTTCTGCTCCTAGTCAGACACAGAAGGTACGTTGTTCAAAGCTAGCCAGCAGCTTGGGAAATATTGTCAAAGAATTAGCAGTACACTGTACTCTCTGGCTTTTGATTTAACCTGAACTGGCCATCATTAGAGTCCCATAAACAGCTACATCTTTCTGCTATTGTACCTCCTTGCCCTGTGAAGATCACAGCAATGCAGTAATTTAGCTCAGATAGATGTGACACTGTAAGCTCTTTGTTTTACCTGCCTGCAGTAGCTGTTGCCTAGCAATGTAAACACCATGCATGATAAAGAGGAAAATTCATTTTTTCTAAAAAAATTAAGGCTTTGGGGTTTTTTTATAAGTGAAGGCATGGAGGAAGACAAAATTACCCATCTGGGCCTGGAGTGATGTTCTTGGGATGTATCACAGCTCTGGATGATAACAGGTGATGTTGCTGACTCTTCTTAGCCTGAAAAAGCAGTGACAAAATCACTGTTCATTACATTGCTGGTGTTTAAAGATTCTGCACACAAGTTATTAATTCTGGCCTGACTCAATGAACTTGGTGTTGGATCTTGAAAATTTTATTAGTTTCTTTTCTTTCTTTTTTTGTTCCCCCTCTGTGTTCCTTCCTTCAGCTACTGTTCTGAGTGTAAAACAGACACCTACGTATGAAGTGGTCTGTTAAGGTCTTTTCAGGGGCTGATGATTTTTCCTGATCCTGAAAGGAAGAGAGATATTAGACCTTTTTATTCCTTCTCTGCAGGGGCCAGGGCACAAAGTGTCTGGCACAGCTTGACACTGAGGTGTAGGGACTAGACGTGCTTAAAATGTACTAACAGAGCAGGATTATTTTCTAGTACCTGGATGCATTTTATCCATATTTTTGTTGGAGGTGCTGTAGGTCCCTGAACTGTCACCAAAGGTCTGCACTTTTCCTTGTAACTAGGCTTTCATGCACTAGTCTTTTCAAGAGCTGAAACCTGCATCCTCATTTCTGAAATGGCTGAGAACCCCTGTCCTCTGAGATATTGTTGCTCTCCCCTTCTCCAGCCACCCCAGTGCTGAGGTGTATCGTGTGGGCAGGGCAATATGGCTCTGAAACTGTTTCACCATTCTCTTTACAAGAGCCCATGTGAAGAGCTTTGATCCTGATAACTCACGGAACTTCTTTTTGGCTTTTCCTTCTTCATGCCGAGACTGAGGAAAATTAATATCACACTTGTTATAAACCTGTCCTTGGGGCAGATGCAGACCCTCCTAAAAGCATGTCAAAACAACTTGCTTAAGTGTGGCAATTTGCTAAAAAGCAATAGAATGGAAAAGAGGACAAAATCATATGAAGACTTTGCAATTCCAAGATTTTAAATAGAATATCAGCTCAGAGGTGTGTGATGAGTTTTGATTGCAGAGAAAGCAAGGATGTAGGTTTTAGGAATCAATCTCTGACGCATTTAAAAAAATCCATCTGTGTGTTGTCTGCCTGCAAGAAAGCAGCCTTCCATGTGATCCTTGCTCTTCAAGCAAAGGCAGCATGGATTGTTGACCTGGATGAAATAAATCACTGGTCTTAGTACAATATTGGAATGAAATATCCTCTAAAATCTAACCTGCTTAGGCCTAAAACAGCTTTCACTTGCTCAAGTGAGAAGCTGCTGACCTGCTTGCTTAGTTTTATACTGTAATTATCCTTGTCTTGTAAATTACATTATTCCAGTTTTTACTCTGCAGTTTAAAGCCAGAATTGCTAATTTTAGTAAGTCAGGATTTTATCCTGATTCATAAATCAAGCTTTTTTCTGTCTCATTATAAAATGCTCATGGCTTCGTTAGAAACAATGTGGGCTGTTTACACTCCTGATCTTACTTAAAGTGTATGTGTAAAGAAAAACAAGAACAATGGGAAGGATTCTCCCATTCTCACTTAATGTGTTCGATAAAGAAGGAAAACCCCTTCTTTGCAGCACCTAATAATAAGTTCAACTAAAAACATAGAGGCCTGAAAAAAACCTTTTTTATATGGCTGTGAACTTTCTTGGTCCTATTGGCCAGCATTGGCATCAAGTTCTCTCTAATGTAAATCCTGTAAATTACACAGCACTTCCATTCTGGCCTTAGAGATAAGTGGAAACCTGACCACAATAACATTTTATCATATTTGGTTGGTTGGCTGGCTGGTTGGTTGGTTGGTTGGTTGGCTCATTGGTTGGCTGATTGGTTGGGTTTTGTTTTTGTTTTTTTTTTAGGACTAAACATATTTTTCCAATGGAATCATTGCACTGCATGTTGGACTTAAATTTCCAACTAGAAAGTGGCACTGTCCCAGAGTTTGGCATGTGTCTCCAACTCTATTCAGAATCCTGTGTTTACCCTCTCTTTATTGCTATGCAAACTTCAGTTCTTTGTCTCCGCAATCATATTTGACCAAGGTGTGCAATTAGTTATCTGTAACAATGCAAGGCAAGAAATAAGTCCAAAATCAGAGACATGTATGTAATGGCCATGTGGGTTTGTGGGAGGTTTTTTGTTTTAGATTTTCCTTCCCTCCAGTGCTATTAAATTATTTGATGAACCTCATTGTTCCGTCTTGCCAAACTGCTTACTTCAGTGCGTGACATCTGCTTGTTACAAGCCTGATTTGCACTTGCATATCCCGAGTGCAACCAAAAGGGGAAATAAGATAAATAGAAAGAGAAAATTCAGGAGTCAAAAATAAAAGTTTATTCAGAGCCATAGAGTCCCAAGGGAGCTTTTTATGTACAGAACACAAATCTAGCAAGTCATAGTTGCTAAGGCACATGGATGTCAAGGCTCAGGAGGAGTGACTACCCAGACCATTAATAACAGGAGTAAATTGCATCCCGATATGAAACTGCAAATACAGTCAGTGTTTATCCCTTAAAAATGTTTTGCACATTAGCACCATAACCTTGAAATCAATCTTTCTTCCTTTAGCATTCCATATTGCAAATAAAGTTGCTATATTTGCTGAACCATCTTTCATGCCAATGCTCTGTGGCAGCCACGCTGCGAAGATGCTGATGAAAGAAGAGAGTTCATTTTACATGGAGCTGGTGTTCCACATGAGTCTTGCTCTTATCATGTCCAAAGGCTTGATTTTATGGAAGCTGCCAACAGACCTGGTTGAAAAAACAGAGCAATCTGAAAGACAGCCTCGTCTTTCTCATGGTGTGCCTAATTAAAAAGCTAATTGGATATCAGCTCAGTTTGAGCTTTCTCCCTGCAGACATGATCTTTGCTCAGACATCAAGTGATGCTTTTGAAGCATCAGTATATGTAGGCAGTGGTCAGGGACCAAGTCTGAGAACACATTTGAAGCCTCAGCAGGACACATTTGAGAATGAAAGCCTGGACTGATTTGGTCTTTATGTTTCCTAAAGGCAACTTGGAAACATAGAGCAGTTTATGGGTTTTCCATCACTAAGACAGATCTGAAAGCCATTGACATGGAAATGAAATTTCAGGTTACAATAATGAGAAATATATCATGAGGACATGATAAGTTCCCACTAAAATGCATGAGTTTTTTAATGGGCCTCTGTAGGAAAGAAGATGTCTTATGCAAGCCATTATGTCCTTAAGGCTCTGGACCAGTGAAGGTTCAAGTAGCAGCCAGAGAAAGGGAAGTGAGGTTGAATGGTAGAGCCAACACTTTTTATTACAATAGAGTAATAGTAATAATTACAGAAGACAACCTGTAACAAAAGCACAGCATTGCTGTTGTTGCACAAATTTCCAAATGAATAACTGTGGTGGAAACTACCCAAAGCCATGTCAGGCCACTTTTCTGAAAGTCTCCCCAAGTTAGCAGCCTGAAGTCCGCAGTATTTCCTGTGAGCATTGTACCTTTTCATTCAGAGCTGCACCTACATGCGAAGTCTGTTTCAGAGACGCAAAAGGGGTTGGTTGAAGGGTGGGGTTGACCAAAATATCCATCTCTGTTAAAAGTTGTTGCCTGTGCAGTAGGACCATGTATTGTTTCTCCCAGCACACAGCAGTGCTGCAGCATCTCCCTCACTTTTGCTCAGGATTTGAACCCTCCGTGACAGACTCCACTTCAGGCAGGAGGCTGGACTGGAGACACCCGGATTCCTCTCCAGCCTGAATTATCCTGTGGCTCTGTGTCAGGCTCCACAGGACGAATGCTGCCTTGAAGCCAGGCTGGCTTTGAAATTGGCACTTTTACTTGATGTAGCTCAAATATGAAGCTTGTGTGGGATATCAATGGCTGGAATAACCAGCTCTGTCAGGCTTGGTAGGTAAGATGGAGGGATCCTGTCCCGAAGGAAAATAGAGGGGAAATAGCAACTCAGATTTGTATGTGGAAAGCTGAAGGATGGGGATGTGAAGCTGGTTCACCAGGCTTACCAAGCCTGCAGGAGCTGAGGACAGAGTTGGGGTATTTGGAGTCTGAAAAGTATCTCTGAGTTTCTTCTTATAGCTACATAGAAAACCAGATTTCTTTCAGGAATACGAGCAGGACAAACTGTTTTCTGAAGCAAGGAAGATACAATCATGGTTTGCAGCTGAACTTGTTAAAGACTGAGCTTGTTATTTGTTAGTTACCTTATTTAACATATTTTAAAAGTACTGTCATAGTGTCTGTGGAAGGACAGATGCATAACAGTCACTCTGATTTATGCAAATTAGAAGTGGGAAAATGGGCTTAGGTAATGGGGATGTCATAAATATCTCTGAGTTATGAAGTGGTGTATTATCGGAAAGGTCAGGAGCAGGACACAGTGATTGCTCACGACCTCATATTCATCGTAAGTCCCTTCACTAATACCTTTGCACTGTTCCTTTTTGTACCTTTGAGAAATACACTGATAAACAGAAAGCAGGAAATGGTGTCTAGAGAGGACAACATCATGAGTTAAATTAACTCTACCAGAGGTGGATACCTCCAGTGGTAATTCTTCCCTGTATGTTGGTGTTATGGTGTTTGATGCAGTGTACATTCAAATGCATTTCTCCAAGGAGAAATGAGGCCAATGAGTGATTGTTGTATCCTATAATCAAATAAATCATTTTCAGCAAGCTGTGTACTCGTACAGGGAAAGCAGCAGTGTGTGCATGAGAACCACCACAGCAAACCTGAGATCTTACCCCAGGGTGGGTAATAAGGATGAGGGGCTCTGTGAGCAGCCCCAGCAATAACTTAATGTTGTAGCTTGCTTTAATGGATTTTTGGGTTAGTCTTCCTGAGATGCTGGTCTGAGATCCTGCTCTGCCTCTCTCAGGAAAGCCTGTGGTGATGGTCATGTTCCCTTCAGGGTATTCGGGTTAAGGTGATGGCTGTAAGGAACCACTTATTAAAAGAGTAACTGTCACTTAAGGTGTCCCTGTAGGGAAGGAGTTCAGATGGGGCAGGTAAAGGGCAGTGATTCTGGCTGCATTTCACAAAAGGGAAGCTGGGTCAGCAGAGCACATCGGAATCTGTGCTTACACACATCCCTGTCTTGAGAATGCATCTGGCGTGTAAGTGCAATAGATTTGGATGCTCATAATGCCTGTCACAGATATCCAGTGATATCTGGCAAGTGTCTTGGGGTGAGTATGCATTTCTAATGTTTATAGCACAGACTGCAGGACTGAGGGGAAAAAATACAATGATTACACACAATTAGAAATAGAAATGGCATATGATATTTAATGGGCAATAGCATCGTCATTTTTTGCTGCAATGTGTTAATTAGTGGAATCTTTGTAAGCTTTTGGAAATCCTTAGATGTAGCAATATCGGTTCATTTCTTCTGAAATTTCCTTCATTGGCTTTCCCCAATTATTTTACCGCAGAAAATACTCAGAGAGCATCAAGTAAATAAAAAAAAATTAAAACAGTGTGTGGATGGGCACATATACAAATAGTTCTGTATCTGAGAATGCATTTTTCAGACAAAATTGTTGAACTATTTAACCATAATTTCTGAACAACTTTGTCATATTTGTGTTTTAGAGTTTGTTTTGCTCAGTTAAAATTGATCACAATTGAAAGTTGTGTCTCACGTCTCACTGAGGGGCATAACATTGTTAGTTATTAACTTTGTCTCAGTGAGAATTAAATAACTTCAGGAACCTCGAAGTTTATTTTAGTGTTAAGAAAGGTAAGAGTGTTCGGCTCTACAGGGATCATTTTGTTCCATGTCAGTTATTAAACAATTAGGAAAGTGTGGATTGTGTTTGAAAGGAACTATTCTGTGGGCTTCTGCTCAAGAAGCTGATCATGAAGATCTGGTGCCTAATGTTTAGCAGCTGATTCTATGTCAAGAGTGATCAATTTTAGGATATGGAGATTATTTTTAAGTTTAAATTAACAGGAAAGATTGACTTTCCAGGAAAGTTTTTATTTGTGATTTTTTTCATTGCCTTGCTGACAGAAGCTTGCTCTGTAGTATGATTTATGGTATGTAGATGTGGATGATACAGAGGGTGTGAAATAGAGAACCCTTCTGGGATGTCCGGGTTCGACCTGTCACTTCACTTTTCTCAGTTTTGTTTTCTTTAAAAACTGTGATTTTCATGATTTGTTGGACTTGTCTGACTAATAGAAAATTCTGTTTAACATAAGACTTGTAGCATATGCACAGACTTTCTGATCCAGTGGAGAAACCATGCAGAGGAGAGAAGTATGTTCAATCCTATTGCACTCAGGTGATACAGACATGGACAGAGTGCTCAAAAAAACAGATCAAAACGAAAACAATTTTGAAAACTTACCGCATTGATAGGTGTGAGTGTCCTTTGAGTAAAGGTAATGGCTGTGGGGGACTCAAATCTCTTGAACAGGATGGTTGTTTGTAGTCTGGATGGCAACGGGACTCTCCACTGCAAGGGCCTTTGTATCAGCATTGTATCCATTGCTACTGAGTGTCTAAACTACACTCAGAGCACCGAACTGCTCAAGCATTGGTGACTGCTTCTGCACCAGCAGAAAACATTTCTACCATTTCCAGGTGTCTCACCTATGAAGGAATTTTTCAATTATGTAGCAGGAACTGCCTAGGGGGTCCCTGGGGCAGCCAGGTCCCCACCTAGGGTGCTCATCAGCACACCGAAGCACAGACATTGCTCGACCCATAGCAGGGATCTACCTGGGGGAAGGTAACATTTTCCAAAATTCCTTCCTGAATAGCTCCTGAGAGAGTTAATTGTGTTGCTGTGATACAGACTAGGAGTTGGGTCAACACCATACCTCAGATCCATTTTTCTCTTACCAGTCCACTGATTTTTCTGTGCAGAAACTAACCTGTTCTATTAACCTAAATCTGTTAAAATCCTGGAACCCAAGGAATTAAGGACATAAAGACACCGGATGTACAAGCAGGCACAGATTTGATTACACCACAATTATAATTATAGAACAAACTTGAATTTCTTTCTCATGACTCACAAATAAATTAAGTGCAATGGCTCTTGCCGCACAATACACATAACAGTAATTTCCAAGTTGCATTTCCATTCTTGCTGCTGCCCCAGGAAATGGTAGATGCTTGCTTGCCTCCAACCTCACACATCAGGAACTCCTTCATTTCTATCATCACTAGCTAAAGTAAGTCATTTGCATCACCAAACTGAAGCTCAGAATATCTGCATGCAAAATATTGTTGCACAAAGCACAGTTCTCATACCCTTTGTAAATTGAAAAGACAGCTCCTTCTTAAGCTGTGGGTTGAATTTCAATATGAATTAAATAATAGGAGCAACATTTTCCAGTTAAGCTTATAAACTTAACAGTAGCTACTTCACCTTTCATGTCTTGTTACTTGTGACACTTGAACTTTTGTAACATTAGTAGCTGTTTATAACAGTTAGGTTGGTGAATAAAAATAAAGTTAATAGGGCTTTTTCTGATAAGAAAATATCAGAAGAAATTATTGGAAATGTCTTGACAGTTAAAGCATCCAACTTAAGATGCTTCATAAAATGTTAGTAATCATTCAGTACTTTTGATCTGCACCTTCATGTGGCAGAGGAGTAAAAAGCCAAGCTAATGTTAAGCAGCCTTTGGCAAACATAAATGAATGTGTAGAAGCCGCACAATTCAAACTGACATTTTCTACAAACAAAGGCACCTCTACACTGTTCAATAATTGAAAAATCCCTGTGGCATGAACATACATAATGATGGGCAACAAAAATGCTTCATCTTCCTTGCCGTGATTGCTGTGGGTTTCATGGCTGGAGCTTGCTGAATTATTCATTGGAAACAGTTAATAGTTCTTATCGTGGATATGGCTTCTTTTTGCATTCAGAAGTCAGAGATGCTATGGTTCAGTTAGAAGGGGATGTGATATGATACTCGCTGGGTCATCTCCAGTGCTCAGATGCATAACATTGGGATGAGAGAACCAAAATGTCCTTTTGTAGAATCACAACTGGAGCTTTTTGAAATTCTGTCTTCTCCCTATTTGTATTTAGTCAGTAGTTTATCACACAATTAGGTGCCATACAGCCTTCTTTTCATCCTATGTGCTGCACAGGTTCCTGCGTGGGTTTATAGCTCCCTGGACGTGTGCTATATCTGGACACACATTCATGGATCTTTGTGATCTTCATCTTAATGATGTGAAAACACAAAAAGGGCTGAACCCAAAGCGCGAAGCTTCATCATAATCGTGCTTTCTCGGATATGCTCCTGACCAATTCAAGGCTTTCTTTGATAACCTGAAAGACAGACAAATAGTTCTTTCAAGTATATGTGAAACCTGGTCTCACATAACCAGTCACTACCACACCTGTTCCAACTAGTCATTGAGGAGTTTTGTTTTATCAGCCCACAGACAGTTTTGCTCAGGTCACCAGCTCTAGAACCATAGCATCACTAAGGATGGAAAAGGCCTCTACATTCCTCCAGTCCAACCAGTAACCCAGTGCTGCTCTGTTCACTACTAAAGCATATCCCTGTGTGCCACATCCAGACATTTTTCTGAGAGCTTGCAGGGATGGAGATTCCACTATATCCCTGGACAGCCTATTCTAATGTCTCACCATACCCTCAGCGAAGAAACTTTTCCTACTATCCAATCTAAACCTTCCCTACCACAACTTGAGGCCCTTTTCTCCTGTTCTGTCACTTCTAGGAGAAGAGACCAACTCCCTCCTTCCAGGTAGTTGTAGAGAGTAATAAGGTCATGCCTGAACCTCCTTTTCTCCAAGCTGAACAACTTCATTTCTCTCAGATGCTCCTCACAGGACTTGTGCTCCAGACCCTTCCCCAGCTCCATTGCCCTTCTCTGCACTCATTCCAGCACCTCAATGTCCTTCTTGTACTGATGGGCCCAGAATTGGACACAGCACTCAAGGTGTGGCCTCACCAGTGCCAAGTACAGGAGGACAATCACCGCCCTGGTCCTGCTGCCACACTGTTGCTGGTACAGGCCAGGTGCCTTTGGCCTTCTTGGAAACCTGGGCAGATGCAAGCTCATATTCAGCTGGATGTCGACCAGCGCTCCCAGGTCTGTGCTTTGGAGCACAAGTTCCTTGTGTCAAAGGAAAAGTTGTAGAAACTCCTTTAAAAAGTACTGGCAGTGTTCTGCTGATCATCAGGCAAGCTATCCCTGTCAAGTACTGCACAGTCAGTCTCCAAAGCAATGAATCCTCCAAAAACATAGCTCCTGGTGGCTGTCATCATCTTTGATGATCTATGACTACATTGGGACCATTTCATATCTGAACAGCACATTCAGTCAGAATTGTTACAGGGAAGTGGAGGAAAGTTCATATTTTTGGTTATGATGCCAGCAAAGAGCTTAAATTATGTCGAGCTCTTCCATTTTAATTTGTAAATAAATGGCCTACAAAAGCCAGATTCTTGTCTTGAGTAGAGTCTTGTAAGTCACAAGCAGACTTGAGAGAGACAAGCTTACCCACTGTGTTTTAATAATTCTTGTGTGTAACTACTTATCTTTTCCTAGAAAAACATTTCTAAAAAGAGCATAAAATCTTCTATCATTAAACTTCACCGATCCCTCTCTGCAACACATCTTTTTTAAACTGAAAATGCTTTTTTATTTTGGCACATTATTGAAAGCAGGAATTTTTTTAGTACATGCTAGAGAGTCTTGAGAACTGCATGCTAAATTACAGCAGTCTGCACAGTACCTGAATTTTCAGAAGGGTTTTTGTGTTATTCTCACGCAGTGTCAATGACTGTTTTCAATTTTTTCGATGTGGGGAGGGAGAACTCTCCGTTTCTCCCAGTTCTTTTTTTACAATTTGGTAAGCCATCTGAGGCTTGTTTTGTATTATAAGCAACAAAGTTTGGTAGTTAAGGAGGGAAAGGGAAGGTCAACACTAACAAATCTACATGCTGTAATTTTGAATGACAACTATAAAAAATTATTTATATTCTCTAGAGGTGGAGGAGAGCAAGTCCTAGAAAAAAAATTCTCAGTCCAAGGTATTTCTTTTTAAGCCCTAAACATTCCAATATGTTCCTTCCAGGGTGTGTATTCTTCACTGGTTGTCCTAAAAATTTCTGTGCTCAGTTTTTCAGTGCCCTATGTTGTGTGCTGTTATTTTCCTCGAGCCCAAAATCACAGATAGCTGCTCAGGTACACATTTGTCAGTGAAGCTGGCATGTACAAGATGTAAGGATTCAAATGAGAATATCAAATAGAGCATAGGAAAGCGAAAGAGATTTACAGCACTTGGGACGTAAAAACTTTTTTTTAAATGTCATTAAATGTTAGCAAAAGATTCATGAGGAGTTTCAAATAAATGTTTGAATAGACCAAGTAATTTAAAGATGACCAAAGTAATTGAGAAATCCAGCTTTTAGTTTAATCTGAGGAAGGGAAATATTTGTACAACAGAATGTTACTTTTCAATATATGAAAAAGAAAATTACCATGTACTAGTTCAAGCTCAAGCTTCTTTTAACCATCGTTTTTAACCTTCAAACCATCCTAAATACAGCGTTTTCTTTACATGAGGCAAAGTTAGTTCCTTTTTTTCCCCCATTTGTGGGTGAGATGGATGAACAGGGGAACCACTGTTTTCCAGACTTCACTAGCTAACAAAAAAATTATCTGGCCCAGCCTCAGTTCTGATACCTCATGGACCAAATCCAACTGAAGCATAACTCCAGCCATGGTGGAGCAAACCTATAGCTATACACTGGTGCTGGTGTCATCTTGTCACTGTGAGAGGAACCACCAGGGCACAGCTCCGCCCCTGAAAAACTGCTCTCTAGCATATTTTTGATTTCTTCATCTTGCCATCTCTTCAAGTTTCCTCTGTCATGAACACCATGACCAAGGGGTGTGGGGTGGCTCCTTGCTAGGGCTGCTTTTAAGAGCAGCTTATTCTTGATGCTCTCTTGTCTCTGGACTTTTTGTCTTGGCATCCAGCTCTCAAATGCATGGGAACTCTTCCTGTCCTCAGAGCATCACTGCTGGCATCAATCAGACCCCCATATACCTCCTAAATCTTTTGTTCAATGGCAAGAAATCAAAGGTAAATGAGCAAATGGCACGGTCCATATACACTTGTGAGTGTGGCAGCTGAAGTTGCCTCATAGGGGACCATGAATCCACTGCCACCGACATTTAAAAGAGCAAAACTAGTAAGGTCCATTTGAAATAGCACTGTGTGCCAATATCAATGACTCTGTGTATGTCAGGAATGGCATTTGAACACCATAAATCAATCCCCTAGATTGCTAGAAGGAGAGGAGGTTTGGTCAGAAGATGTCAAGAGATACCAGGCTGCAATAACTCATATGGGCACCTGCCTCACATTCACAGGTGGAACATCTCTGGAGATAAATACCAGGATAACAGAGTTATTATCTAGCTTGTTTTGATTTGGTTTGGTTTGGNTTTGTCCCCAAGGACTAGTAAAATAGACATGCTGCCTCTAGTGCTGCAGCCCACTGTAAAGGCAAATGTTGGTGCTCAGTGCTCCAGACAACACTTCTGAATAGTAAGTTTAGTTGCTATGAGAGGGGGAGTCTTGTCTCTCTTCCCCACCATGTCCCTTTCCTCAAGCAATGTGGATATGCACTAAACAAGACTTCCTTTACCCTGCCCTTGCAGTCCTCTACCCTGCCCTTGCAGCACGTTTCAGCACTGGCTTTAGGCACCAAAAGCATCAGTTCCCATCTGTGTCATTTATCAAGAAGCAGAATACATTGAAAGGTGTGGATGCAGATTCCAATGTTAGGACACAGTGCAGGAGATTGCCAACTCTAAATGCTGGCCTGAGACATCTCTGAAAGAGTTCCAGTTGAAGCCAAGGAGTAAAATGCAATAAATTGTCTTTTTTTACCACAGAGTGAAACCTGCTGAAACCTTCGTGTGGTAAATTGAGGATCTGGTGCAGTAAAATGCCACATTTTTGAAAACAGGACTTCAAAAGTACTCAGTACAATCCAGACGTAAATTAAAGTGATGACCTTTCAGTGACTTAGATTCGGCTGTTATGAAATAAGTTTTTTTGGAGCCAGGCACATCCCTTACAGAAAGGGACATGTTATTGAATTCTCGTTGTACAGGAAATTCTATTGATCCTTTCAAGCACTCCCAGAGAGGTGTCATGAACTGGAGGAGGCCCTCGAGACTGTATGTGCTCTGAACAGTCTTCAGAAGCAGTTCGTTCGGGGTTAGGATAAAGACATGTTATTGCTTTTCTCCTGGTTTCTTGTAGGGTAAATGAATATTTCTTCACTTCAAAGCTGCCAGTCTAATGACCCCTGCCAGAATTAACACATCTTTTATGGAAAATACGATTTTGTTTAATTGCACCATGAAGAAAATGGGACAATAGAGGAAAACAGAATGGTAAAATGATGCCTTCAGAGATATAAATATAGCACACAGCATGTCTAAAAACAAGAGGGGGTGGGAGAAGCACATGCAATTTTTCCTGGCAGTAGGATTAAAACACCTGATTATATTTGTGCAAGAAACAGTTGTGGTTTCTCGAGTGAGGCTTCAACGTTTTCTTTAAACAAATGTTATTTTTTAAAAAAATAATATAGGAAATGTCTCAGAAAAATTATATTTCAATGTTTTTTCCCTGATAGGGGGAAATTTTAACTTCAGGGAAATGGTTGGAGCTGTAGCTTTCCTGCTGTGGGAGAAAGCAAGCTGTCTGAAACATGTTCAGGTCAGCTGCTGAATTTAATTATTACTCAGATTTACTCAGATTTTTCACTTATAGATGCGTATTAATTCAAGTCTTAAAATCCTGGCTTTTTACCACAGCCTTTTTTTTTTTTTAATTAATGGTGCTTTATAAGGACCTTTCGGGCTTTAAAGTAGAAGGTGGTGGGAATAAAGAGGTTTTACATAGATCTAAAAATTCCACACACATAAAGCATATGTGGAACAAGAATGTTTCTTTTCCCCAGGACTACTACAAATAAAATGATTGTTTATCAATAAATACATAATGCACTTTATGGTTGCATTATAAACAGTGGGAGATGAATGAATTTCAATTACGCAGACCAAGGATATTGTGCCATTCATTATATAAATCAAACCCAGGCAGGGGCCTATAAGCTTTTGCTGCTTCACTGATTTTTATTGCCATACAAAATGATAACTGGAAACCATATAGAACAAGGCAAATTAAGAATCTATTGGGGGGAAAATGCAATTGGAAATGAACATCTTTCTGGAAGCTACATTCACGAGTCAAATGCCTCGTGAGATTTTATCTTCCATGCAAAATGTGATGATATTCCTGGGCATATATGGTTAAATTAATTTTCCATTATCAGCATAAAAATGTAGCTGGCCAAAATAGATTAGAACTGCATAATATGTTGGATCACATTTTATTTAGGTGGAGAAGAGGAAAATATTTAATTTCAGCCTGGAATGATATTGAGCAGAATAAATGGTTGAGTTCAGACAAAGAGATCATGCTTCCTGGGTGTTTTTTCTTTTGTTGCATGAATGAAATGATCTGTAAATTCATGACAAGATGATGATTTTCTCAGTTGCAGAACAGTGACAAGAAAATAAAATTATTTCTCTGTGGTCAAACAGAAACTTCTGAACCTGCTGTAGTCCAGTCTCACCCTTTGAAGGATTATTCAGTTAGTTCAGGAATTATTATTCAGGAATTCAGGGCTTCAGCCAGTCAGCTTGTGCATTTTGAAGCTAAGGTGGGATGAGGTGACCTGTGTCCTGCAGGATTTTTCTGTAAATGAACTCATCTTCTGAACAGTTCACCTGTAACCAGTCTGAGCAAGTGGCATCAGGGCCATCGGCCCAGGGGTGCCAGGTTTGTCCCTCTGCTAGACATATCCAGCAACCCCTGGGGGCCCAAGAGTGCCCCTGCACACAACCCCACATAATCCTGAAATGGAAAACCGTGTTGTTGCAAGTTAGAAAAAAACAGTAGGAGGAGAGTGGTTATGGGGTTTTTTTTCCTTATTCTACTGTTTTACTTCTCTTTGCCCTCTAAATGTTTCTTGAGGCTGGTCAGGGGGTTTTTTTGGCGGGTTTTTTTTTTTTTCCAGCCTCAATGCTGTGGAGAATTATTCAGCCTTCAGCTATTTTTTTATAAAAACTTTTGAAGAAGATATCTAGCACATGTCTTAGATTCACGTTTCAATGACAAAAGCACCTTCAAACACAACAGGCGAGTATCTGCAGTAGATTTATTTTGATGGCTACTTCTTGTTTCAGTCATATAGATATTATTTAATCCAATATTCAAATGTTATTGAACTGGTGATTGTTTAACCCTAAGTTAAGATTTAATTGCTTTTTTTAAAATTTTTTAAAATAATGTCTTATTTTTGGTGTTAGGTATTTCACCTCACCTCTTCAGTAGACCAGATTTAATTTACACCTGTTCCTACCCAATCACTGAGTAGACAATACTTTGTTTGCTTCGGCCAATTTGCCCTTCTATGGCCAGAACTGAGTTCTGTCTCTATCCTACGTGGTGGAAACATCCCAAAATCAGTCTACATTGAGTAAATCCCTTGGAGGCTGCTGGCACAGCTCCCGTGTGCCTGTCTTCCCACAGACCTGAATGGGTATATCTCAGCTGAGGGAGCCTGGGAGCTAATTTCTGCTCACATCACCTCATGAGGATGGAAAATAGCCTCTTGAAACTGTACTTAATAAGGCAGGTTTATCCTGAAAGCGCATTGAATGTCTCCTGTGTTACTGTTCCTTGTGCAGGAGCTCATGTTGTGAGTACTTTGGGTGAGTGGAGCCTCCTGAAGAAATACACAGCCCACTACAAACATAATGAAAAAGAGAGGTATTTTCTAAAGATGTTGCAATGTCATCTCTGTGCAAGACCATCAATGCAGCGGTAAGAAGGCTGAGCCATGAAAGGGCCGATCCTGTGGATATGCAGGGAGATGGATGTTAAATGGCTTAATAAAAGAAAAATTATTCCTTCAGATTGTGGGATTTTGCTGAAGCCATAGAGCCAATAGATACTGCTTTGTTAGACTAGATTGTGTTTATTAAACAACAGAGCAATTTGGCTCAATAAAATATATAAGCAAAGAATAATGAAACAGTGGTTTGTCCACTGTAATTTCATTCTTACATGTTTTGTGTATCATAATTAAAACTGTTCATAGCTTTTTATACTCCATACCAGAAGTCTCATGTGCTCAGCCGTGTGCCTGGTTCTTGTGGGATTTTTGTTGTTTTGTCATCTGGTTTTGTGAAAGATATTCCTTTTCCTTTCACATCTCACTTATATCTATGGACCACTGTATTTCTAAGAAACAGTAGTGCCTTCCTAATTCAGATACATCTTATTTGGGCAACCAGATGCAATGAGAGACATTGGAACAAACAGTAAACAGTGGTAATTCACCTAATATTGTCAGTAACAGCAATGTCTTAGGGTAAGTTTAGTAAGCTAAATCTGGTTGAAATCATTGTCAAAATAAATTTTTCAGTTTGAGTTCTTTCTGATACAAAGCAGGTGTTTAAACAGCCAACACTTATTTTAGCAGAATTCTAAATGTCAGTTTAAAATGCATGATTCCTATATTTTAGGGACAAGAAATAAGAAGAAAACTCTTCAGGGCAGTAAGGATGTAGTATATAAAAGTAGAGTTAACGTAAAAATTAATTCATGGACAAAATCCCCACTGTTCTCCCTCCACCCCCCGGCTTACACCCAAGAGGAAAGTGGAAGTGGCAGCTATTGTGGTAAAACATTCCTTGGTCTGTCTACATTGGAGTAAATGAAAAACCATTAAATGGATAATAGAAAAACAGTGCAATGAGATGCTCTCAGAATCCATCAATAAAGGGATGGCAAGCAATTGCTAAAGACAGCCCTTTCTAAATGTAGCTTTATTGCCAGAGGATGGAAAATTGAGAGAGAATGTGCGAACAATTGAATTTATGGTAATGGCATATAATCGTATTGTGTCACCAAAGCAAAGCTCAGAGCAAACGTAAAAGACAAAATACACCAATGTGTCGTGGAGACCCTGTGTTTCACTCATTATCGCTTGGTACTGGAAACTGTAATATTCTGATATTAAAACCTAATTCATTGCAAAGTGCTTTAGGAGGCAGTGAGGGTGATATTCTGCTCTGTGCCTGCTTTAAGGTGAATTGTTGGACTAGAAGCGATTCAAGGCACGAGCTACAAGCAGCTTGTTCCTGTGTACTCAAAATAACTTTGTTCCTTTAGCTTCAGTGATACCTGGAACGTCTGATGCTCTTACCTTGGCAGTTTATGGGTAAATTACCTTGAGATAATTTAAGTCAATTTGAATTGTAAGACTGTTTGAAAATGCACAGTCACTACTGAACCAGCAGAGGTGACTGCAAAATGACAGGCAGGAAGAAAACAATTCACTGATGGGCTCAGAGATAGAGCCTCCCAATAACCAGATAAACTGGAAAACGGGAAACCAACTTCTGCTGCAGGTCAGATACTTTGCCTGGACAAAGCCCCAGACAAAGCCTGAATGAGCTAACCCTGTGGCTGGAAAACCACAGGCACCAGCAAACTTTAGCTCTGAGACAGACTGCACTCAGCAGTCAGGCCCGCATTGAGGGAGGGGTAGGGAAGCCTTTCCCGTAAGGCTTATTTTGATTTTTATGTGCAAAGAAATTGCTGGCACGTTTTCAGAGGTTATTTATGTGTGGGTTTGAGTTTTTTTTACTCCACGTCCCCACCTCGGGGTGCCAGCAGACCGTTTCAGGAGCTATGTCTCTCCTGATGATCGCAGGGGTTCCAGGTGTCCCTGCTTCTGCCCTGTCCACACTGCTGCTCTCACATAACCAACCCTGCACAGTACTGCTGGCTGGACCAGGGAAATGACCCAGCATTGAAGGAAGTCTGGGATTTTTTTTTTTACGCGTAGAGAACAAGCATGATGTGTTTGGATGTACTCTGGATAGAGCAGTGGGTATGGATGAGGTTACCCGACTGATCCTTGATGTGTTGAGAGTCTAAAGATAATTCTCCACAAAGCACTGAGGGGACACAGCGTCTGCGAGATTTATCTTCCATAGATTTTGGTTTGAGAATAGCGCTTGGAAACAGAACTAATAGAAATAAAATATCCCAGGTCAGTACACGTCATTTGGGAGCACCTGCTCTCCCTGAATGGGCCGAGACACTGCTAAGCCAAAGTTCAGCTAAACTGCTTTTTGTCTAAGTCCTCTGCAAAGACTGAACCTGCAGACAAGTTTCCCATACTAAAAAGTCCTAGATTGGATGAACAGAGCAAAACCATCTTTGTAAAATAATAATTAAATATCTAATTTGTAGGGGTTACTCCCCAGATCTCAGTAGCAAACACGAAGAATGGAAGATGGAGAGCTTTGAAAATGGTAGAAGGTTGCTAGGAGGTAACTGGCAGTGGGAAACCTGCGGTTTCAAAGCAGTATGGGCCCAAGGAGAGCCCAAAGAACTTAATTGGAGAAGTGCAAGTAAGTAGCAGCAGCCTGTCTCAGCCTAGACTGACAGAGAGCTGAGCTCTGGGAATGCCATGAGGTGTGAACGAAAATCCAAGAGGGTCCAGCTGATGGCCCTGCTGAGGTGGTAGGAGAAATTACCATCAGGCAAAATTGCTGTAAACCAAGCCTCTGTTTTAAAGGTAAAGCCTTGAACGGTAGTCTTGGGCTGTGGCACTGCCTTGTGTCTCTTTCCCTGAAAACATTCACTAAACATGTAATTAGCACATATTACAGTGTTGCTGCTATTAATGACTCTACCCTTCTCGAAGGAAAACATTTCTGACTTATGAATATGTTAGGTTTTTGTTGTTGTCTTTGTTTTACATGGTTTTGCCCGAAGCATAACAATTACTATATCTCTGAAAATCCCATAAATGACAGAGGCACAGCAACATGAGTTCTCTTGAAAGATTTAAGCCTGTCATTCCAAGAAGTGTAGTTGTCTTGGCAGCGAACAAGGATTTAAGCACCTTTGAGACATTTGCTTTTAATTGTAGAGGAATGGCATCGTCAGCTGCAAAAATGTTTAACCTTCAGAATTGCTTGTCTGCCTCATTAGCATCTCGTTGAGGCACTGATTACAAACATGAGGGCGGGGAGAGATACCTGCAGGATGGCTGCCTCGGCTGGGGGCAGGCAGAGCCGTGGGGTTCAGCTGAGGCCGGCCTCAGGGGACCCCCGAAGAGTCTATTTCTTCGAGTAGGTCAAGGTCTGAGCATGGTAACACAATGCTACAGGCAGCGGATGCCTGCACCTGTAGCTGAGAGGGGGAAAAGTCACAGGCCTGATAAAGCTGGGGAGCACCTGTGGGGATGCTGAGGTCTGGGAGGGTGTCTGGTCATGTCCCTTTTTAGGGCACAATGACTGTGTCTCGTTGTTTCCCCCATCTTCACCTCGGCCATGCAGGAGTTGGATGCATCTGGTGCCTCAGATAAGTATGTCAGAGCCCATGGGGAGTGGGGAGGAGGTACTTTGGCTTCAGCCAGAGCAGCTCAAGACCTATACCCTTCTTCTGTACCACCAGAGCTCTTGTGATAAAAGGTATATTCCTGGAAATTATTTTTTTATTTTTAATTCCATTTTCCCAGATTATTTTTCTATACTAAGAAAAAAAAATTGGGTAGCCTGTCTACATTTTTTGTTTTAAATCACCAACAGAAATTAAAATGGATAAAAGCTTTATGACTGTGCAGCCTCTCTAATTACGAATGCTTCAAACCTTGCTTGTCAGGAAGCTGTGCTGGACTTTGCAAGCACTGCTGTGCAGCCTCGGCTGCGGCTTTCTCCCCGGGAGCCACCTCCCCCCAGTCACCACCAGCACGGCGGTGGTCAGATGAGCTCTGCCGGGCTGTCTGCGTGAAATCACAGGCCGGTCACAACCAGTGCTCAGCAAGCTGTCCTTGCCCCTTCTGCCCCCTCCAGTTCCCCAGCCAGGATTCCTAATTTACTGAGCTGTCTTTTAGCACAGGTCTGATTCAGTATTGTATTTGTCATCCCCAGCTTTCTTGATTCACTGGCTGAAAAGCAGCAAACACAACACCGCACCTGGTGCGGTCCAACACTGTAGAAATGCCTGTCTAAAGACTGGACCTGGGCTTTCCTTTTCTATAAATTGAGTAAGTTATTTACAGGGGATCTTTTCTTACAGAGAACTCTGTGTTTCCTTGTCAATCACTGACTTCTGCCAAGTGCTCAGCATTCATTCCAGGGCTGTTCACCATCAGCCCTGTCTTCAATTTATTCCATATAAGTTGAGATGCTGTAATTGGACTTTTCCAAATCTACACAGCTTTGTCTTAAAGTATGCCAAGTGTCTTATCCAGGCTTTGATTACTTCTCTGATGGACTACAGACGTCCTGTTTGTTTGTTTATTAGACAGCTTCTAATCTCAGTTGCAGACTTAGGAAACTCCATCATTTCAGTTGCACAGCTCCCACAATTAGGCTTCCTGCTTTTCTGGTCTGGCTGGTGCTGCCTTACCCTGTATAAAGAGCAGAAGCAGGAGGTGTAAGAAAGAAAACATCACCACAGGGAACAGTCAGCAGCATAAGGTAAGAACCCTGATCATACACATCCTATGCTGAATCCTATCAAGCTGGGGTGTTGAGCAGAACAAAAAGGTGCTAACACAAGGCCAGCAACCAAAATGATCAATAACATAGACTACCATTTTACACAACAACAAAAAAAAAAAAAAAGAAAGAAAGAAAAAAATGAAAAAAAAATAAAATAAGGAGAAGTAGGTAATGAGAATAAAATACTTTTTTCAGAAATTTTTTCCTAGCAGGACAGGTTGAAGAGTAGCAGAATGCCCCATTCCTGGGAAGTAGTCAGTCTGATTGGGTGGGGATTTGAACAACCTGGCCTAGTAAAAAAATGTCCCTGCCCATGGCAGGGGGTTTGACTAGATGATCTTTGAAGGTGACTTTCAACTCAAACCAGTCTGTGATTCTATAAAAACTGCTTATTGCCTTTTTCCATTGTCAACCTATACCAATTACACATTCACTGGACGATGAGCTTGGCCTGGGGTTGCAGATATACATCTGAATCTTCATCAAATGGCAACATGCACCTAATAGGCTGCTAAAGTACAAATATTCTGATTTTTCACCTGCAATAATACCAGAAGTTAGAAAAATATTGATGATTTATTAATGCCATTTATCCTCTGGAGAAGGGAGCCTGACTTGAATGCATTTGAAGGCGCTGCAAATTAGAAATGTTTTAATCATGTATTCCCATTGGTGAGCACACTTAACAGCAGCAAATATTTATTCAGATGGATGAATGCAAGAATCAGTTTTGGCCTCAAGCTGTCACTTCTCCTAGCCAGTCACATATGTCACTGGTGGGTCTCGCTGACATGTCATCTTCCTTGCTGAGAGCATCTGGGTGTCTTCAGCTGCTTGCCAGCCCTTCCCTCCCATCACTGGGTTGCTCCCAGTCACTCTTCAGGCTGTGCCAAGTACATCAGCCACTGGAGAAGGTCCATCTGCCAGCCTTTCACAGGGGAACAATTTGGGGCTCTTTTTCTGGAGGTCAGCACTACTGCCAGGATCTTGTATGATTTCAACAGGCTACAGGAGCCTGACAAAAAGGTTATATCAGACACGTGCCTGTCACCGTTTTCATTGCCCAACAGGACAGTGCAGGGTACTGCCTGCCAGTGCTGCTGCTCATTTAGCTGCCCTTAAATATTGTTCAGGGAGTAAGGAGTTTTAATAAATTATTGCTGAGCAAGGAGCATGGATATAGTGCTGTGTCATAGAACAGGACATTTTTAAACTTATTTCAGTCTTTCTGGGTCACAGTTCAGCTTCTTTCCTTTGAATTCTTGAAGGGGAATCCAATCTACACCCAGTGTTAAGGTCAGTTTACCGAGCCCTTTTGACTGAGCCATGAATGCCTTCATTTTTCACATAGAGAGCCTGATCCTATAAGTCAAATGAGGAAGCTACCTCTTAGGCATGCCATGAATCAGCAGGGGAAACTGGCCTTTATGTGCAGGGTCCGAGACCCAAAAAGTGTGACTTCCATATGTAGCTTCCATCCTCTTGACAAGTTTCTGTAGTAAGATTAACTGTAGCTGACATAATTTTAAGGCTAAATCCTGAAGATGTCTGGAATAAGACTGGTGAAGTTCTAGTGTTAAAAATGCAATGGGCTATCATGGAAGGGCATTTTGAGAATGATGATCATAATGGCAGCAAAACTGCATCAGGACTAAGTTGTCAGAGCAATTTCAGGGCAAGTTTTTTTCCTGCTTTCCAGCAGGAAAAAAAATTCCTGTGTTCTGGCAAGCTTATTCAGGCCCAGAAAACTGGGCGCTTAAAATTCCTTGCGAGCTACATAGTTACGGATTAAACTATACAGGCACAAAACGTTTCCTTGGACTGATGCTCCGTGCAAAGGGTGGGGATCGTGGATGCTGGGGGAGCTTTCTCAGTTGAGGGTCGCGGGAGACTGCGGAAGGCGGTGCCAGCAGTGCCCTACCCAGCCCTTCTCCCCACACCACAGCAGGAGCACAGCCTTAGCCTGCAAAGTAGTGGCTTTAAAAAGCCCTCCCCAACACCAGCTCCATAATTCAGAGATCTCTCCAATAGTGACACCTCTTTAATGCACTCAGGGAAGATAGGCAGGGCATGGAGTCCCAAATGCCTGGAAACCAAGGAGGCTGGGAAAAGCCCTGGCATTGCTGGCCAGAGCAGTTTGCACGTGGCAGGGGCCAAACGTGCTCCTCGAAGCTGGCTCCCAGTGGCCTGGCAGGCAGGGCAGTGGCCCTGCTTCTTAGCCTCTCTCTGGGTTTACTGCTTTGGGCTTGATATTAATACAATTTGTCATGAAAAATATGCACACTGACCATCCGTGTTGATAATTAACTTAATGAGTATCTAACCGCCTCTAGCCTGTCCCAGAGAAGTTAATTGAGGGGATTGTGTTTATAATCTGCCTTGAGAGTCCTAATCTTCTCTTCCGACTCCGCCAAGTCACAGATTGATTGATTGATTTTGGTCTCTTGGAGCAAAATAACAACCTCCTGAGACAGACTTTGGCAGTTTCCCAAAGAGAAAGTACACAGCATGGGGAACCAGGAAAAAAAATACAGACTTCTCTGTGTGGTGTTTAAACGTGGGTTGCTAAATCCTGCTTCCTAGAAAATGCAAAGCAGTAAATGTCAAGCTTTTAGGTGCGCTTCAGGTCCTATAGAAAAGCTGTTGCTGTTGGCAAAGAACTTGTGTTGTTTTGTACAGACGATGGATGGTGAAGTTTTTTTCTGAGAATTCGTGTGGGGGCTTAAATAAAACAAAATAGAAGGTCATCCCTGCCTGTTGGGGGTGGTGGGTGAGGTCTTGCAGAGCTAACTCTCTCCCAGGTCTGGGAACCTCCTGTCCAGAGGAACTGCCTGGCTGCTGGAGCTGTTCTACACAGAGCAGGTCAGGGGCTGGCAAAACATGATTCTGAGGAGGGAAGGAAAGGTCAGCCATAGAGAAATACTGCTGAAAACTGCAACTGAAAATGGAACATTGCAGGAAAACATGCTGGAGAACCTGTCAAGGGATCTAATTCTTCAGGTTTTGCCAAAGTCAGACTAATTGCACCTAAGCTATTTTTGGTCAATATTTTTTTAGAGGAAATAATTCTAATAATAAGATAGCTAATATATATGCTCTGTTCAATATTTTGTCCTTTTTGAAACAGCTGATTACTTCCCTGAAAAAAAAAATTCCTAGTTCTTTCCTGTAGACAAGCAGTGTACCAATCCCATGAAGCTGTGCATGTACTTTTTCTCCTCCCTAGGATCCCAAGGCATACACTTGTTGCACTCAGTGTTTTCAGATCTGGGCAGCATCCACACTGGTATAATAAAACTTACCTTCTGAGTGAATGGACTGCATTCACAGACTGCTTCTTTCCCTTTTTGTTTCGTATATGGATTGTTAAAGGCTTCTATTGTACAAGCCACTGAACCAGATATGAATGTTCTTTGAACTTAAATTTCTTTCATTATTCACTTCACTCTCTTCAGCTTCTTGGGAATGAGAGCCAGTGCAAAACAGGAAGCCTGTCAGGGAAGTCCAATATCTGAAGGTGTTATGAGATTACAGCCCCAACCTAATAAGGATAGATTAGTTTTATTTCCAATTTAGCCACGAGCATTTCTGTTTGAACCAGATATTAAATCAGACTTCTAAAATTGTACCTGTACTCATAGCAGCTGGTCAGCTGTACTGATCTCCGGGCTCAGTACTTGCATCATGAAAGACCACAGCCAAGACGTGGCAGAAGCACTGCAAGCCAAATGTGTCTCTGGTGTATTCAGGTAAATCACTGAAATGAGCCTGAAGTGATTTTGATCCAGCCTCCTGCAAACAGATCTATGGCTTCTAAACTTGTGTTTTTCATGCAATTCTGTGGTGGGCTTTTTTTATTCCTCCTTGACAAGCTCTTTGCTGCACAGTTTCATCTGTTAGAGAAATACACCATGTGAGTCAGTGCAATTTTATAGGGAGAAAGGACGACCAGTGATGGCCACAGCTGCCATAGTTTGCATGATGTTCGGTGCTGCAGCTGCCATGCAGCTGAGCAGAGGACAGGGGAGGAAAGGGTTCTCTGGAGAGTCTGATTCCCACAAGTCAACTTTGTTCAGTTCTGTAATGAGTGATTTTTTTTTCTTATTTGCAATTAAAATGTCAAATAGACTGTTTGATTTGTGCTCAGTCACAGTGCAATTCTCCGGCTTACTGACTTTCATAAGTCTTGCAAGATGCTGCCTTTTATTATTTTTTTTAATCCAATTATAGTAACAGACTGAAATTCATTTACTGAAATCATTGATTTTCCAAGGGGCAGAAGGTGGCTTCAGCCTTTTGGGAAAGAAGACGGGTAAAATGCGTGGCTTCCCTTGTCTACAGAGCGGTGCTCTTTTTGGGACACCGTCTGGAAGCACCCAGGAGCCACCCATCGACTTGGGCAGTTAAACCCACCGAGCCACTACATACTCATTTTGAAAATGGAGGCAATCATGCAAAATAGAAGTTAACTGCTCTGCTAGAGGTCTCAAATGATTTCATTGCCATTAGCAGCACTGCTAAGCTTAATCAGCTGTGGAAAAGTTAAAGCGTAACCTCATTTCAGGCAGAGGAAGAGCAGGTTCAGTCGAGTGGTGCCTGTGTGTCAGTGGGTCACAAGCGGGCTCCTGGGAATGGTTAGGTAACACATCAGTGACTGGGATGGAAATAGTATTGAGGATAAGGGGTCAGGCTGGGAGGAGGGCTAGAGGAGATGACTACTAACCTACTCTTTGTTCAGAATCAAAACTCCAGTTCAGGTGGCACTCGGGGTTGATCTTCATTACTCGGTTGTCCTTTCTCCATTTTATGCAAAAAATGTGTGAACGGTGACTCTTTTAAATCCCCATTAACTGAGATGAAGTTTCACTGAAAGAAGCAGCAGCAGTGCGGGCCTTGGCTAGTATTGTTTTGGGAGGTGACAGATTCAGCTAGAAAAGTGAACATGTATTTTACATGGACAGTGACCCTTACGAATCAGCCTAAAAGTAGAAGTCTTTCTTAATTTTAGTGGTGGTTGAAACTTTAGGAAATCATATTGAATGTTGAAAGAGGGATTTTCTGTTAAAAACCATCTTAATTTTCCATCCGTTTCTTCAGCTACTTGGCCAGGAGTGCTCTGGAAGGACTCTGGTGTTCAGTGCACATTGCCGCACTAAAAACTCCTTGCAGGTTCCTTAGGGCAGGTTCACATTATGCCTCTGAGCACAGAGTGAACCAAAAGGATTCACATCTGCAGTAGCTACATGTTACTCTGCTTATGGTGTGGAAAATAACATTATGCAGAAATATCCAAGAAGTTTCCTACTCTCCATTTTACCTTCTAGCTGCTGCTGCGCTGTGTTTATGCCACCTGACTGCAGGCTGTTTACTCTCTTGAGATACCCTCTACTCGTCTGAGATTTAGGAATGCATTTGTCCCACGCTGTTCTCGTATAAGGAGCACTCAGCTCTGCGCTGCCTCCTGGAGATGACCTCGCTCTTTCCAGGACCTGGGTGAGGTGTCCTGCTCTCCAAGGCTCCAGGCTGAAGCACCTCAAGAGTCCAAACACAGGCTCCAATGAGATACACTTTCTTCTCTGCCGAGTCAGGCTCAACATGTTAAACAACCTCTGCTTTGCTTTACTCATTTGTACTTCACCACCTTTTCTAAAGAGACAGGGAATTACAGTTTAGTGGACAGTTTAATAGATGATGGATGTGATGGGAGTAATAGCTCATTTTCCCGTGGTTGCTTCTGACATGCTGACAACGTGAAAGGTATTTATAGGCTACAAAGATACTGCATGCAAACAAATTAATTAACATCTGATGCTTTCAAAATATTCTGGCAGAAAAATCCAAGTTTGGTTCTCAGTGTCACTGTAAACTTGGCCTTTTATTGTTGTAAATTATTTGACTATTTTTTAATAAAGACAGCTGCGCTGCCCTCAAATTGTCACTGCTACTGTATCTGAAGTTAACTTTCATGCCTTTAATCTTTTCTATTTGATGTGTTTCTTCAGTGGTGAATTCTAAGCAGTGTGCCATGTTGCGCCCTCACCAGGTGGCTGTGTACCTTCAAGAAGGTATTTGCATACAATAGTATGGATGAATTTAAATTAGTTGGGAAACACAATCCCTTGGAGATAGTCTGCATGGTAAAACGAGCTGTACAACCCATCTAGGTTTATATCACTTCAGAAGTGAACCTAAGCTTTTCAGTTCTGACCAAGTGGTCTGTTGCTTGTCTTGTTAACTCCCTTTGTCATGTATCACTCAAAATAAAGCCCCTCTCAGACACAAGCTGTGTCTGAGAAAAGTTCTTTCACAAGCAGACTCCTGTTGCTGGAGTGATTCGCAAAAGCTGCTCCAAGTCTCTGAAGCTGCTGCCAAAGTGACTGGGGGATGACACGGCCCTTCTGGGAGGCTTCAGGGGAATCTTTACCCTGTAGTCTTTCACGAGCAGGTGTTTCTCAGCACTGGCAGTGGGTTATCCTTTCCAAACAAATGCCTTTTTCAAAGCTATGGGTACCACTACATTTTGTTACACAGTTCTTAATCTACTTTGAAACATTTTCTTACAAAACCTGGAAGATGAGATGTAAAACTGAAAAACCTTTAGCTGATGTTGCTGAAAACGGTGGGATTCAGCTTGTGCTGTATCTAGAAAAGAGAAAGTGACCAAAGAAAGCAGGGCTGGTCTCATGTGTGCCTTCCTTTTCATTTTAAAAATAATGGCTGTGTAGAGTCTTTAATTTTGATGGAAATAGTCATCAGGCTGGATTTCACACAGTGGTATTTCATTAATGTGTAATTGTTGGGTCAATGTGCCTGTTATTTGTTCTGTTTTGCTCATTGGTTGCACTTTTTATACTCTGCTTTATCAGCAACTTGCACTTTGTACAACGAAATGCTCAACAGCTTACCCCAATGGAATATCATTGGTCAGAAATGGCATTAAATGGGAGCAGAGGACCACAGGGACCTGTGGCTGGAATGGCAGAGAAGGTGAGGGAGCTCATTCTCCTCCATTTATCCCCAAACATACGCTCTCTTTCTCTGAAACATGGTCTGTAAGTTAGGCCTTCTAATTAGAAAAAGTAATTAGAAAGTTGAAGCAGGGAGGCACCTAGGGCTGAGCTGTTCTTGGTTTTCTCCCATACTCTGAGCTGTCCGTGAGGGAATAGCAAACAAAAATTCACTCAGAGCATTAAACATCTTCCAGATGGAGAAATTGCTGGTGAGAGGGAAGTGCTTGTGCCTCGCCACGCTGCCTCCAGGCCCTGGCTGGAACTGGGGCTGGACTGTGTCATACACTGGGTGTGGGTGTGCACATGCAGCCGTGAGGGAGGAGGAGTACAGGGAGGAAGCAGAGGAAGAAACCCTCTTCCCTCTTGTCCCCCACATGCAGAAGAGGCAGTGCCGCAAGCAGGAGAGAGGCACCAGAGCCGGGGGTGGGAAGGGGAGACAGAGGAAGCAGGGAGTCAGTGAAAAAGCCCAGTGGGTGCCCCACTGCCAATTCAGTGCCCTGTCCCCTGCAAAGCTGCCCCTCCAGCCCGTGCCACCCACTCATCCAACCCCCCGTGAGGTGCTGTGGTCAAAGGTGCCCACTGGCTGAGGAGTCATTAGTGCAGGTTTCAAAGAAGTTCAAAACCAAGACACAGTGATGAAGTGGGAGTTTCTGTGCCAAGTGCCAAGCGCCAAGCGAACCTGAAAGGTTAGTTTACTGTTTAATGAAATTCCTGCTTCAAAGTCTCCCTCTCTTTTCCACCGGGGACCTGTGCTTTCTTCAAGCAATGTTTAGAGGACACCAGTCTGCAAGGGTAATCATCCTCGCCTCTGGCAGGAACGGCTCGTGCACTAGCATTTCTAAAAAGGCTCTCTTTGTGAATAATTGAATTTGTCTCTGGAGTTCAAGATTTCTTTTTCTGTGGGACTGACTGTGCTTCTTCCTTAGGTACAGCTTACTGTAATTGAGGCAGAAAAAATGTATTGCAGTGGAGGGTTTTGTGAGCATGACGCATAATAGGGTGATTGCCATTTGTAAAAGAGCCATTTGTAGTGTTTCAAATACCTCCTCCAGTGGTGAACAGATCTGCAGAAAATAATTAAAGGATCTCCCACTGCCATCCCCTACTTCTACAGGAGTGGAAAAAAAATTAGTGCTGCATGAGATATCCCTGTGCAGTGGGCACAGCCCCTCGTTGCAGTGCACTGTCAGGGACCCATCCTGGATGATATTCAGAGCCCATCTGTTCCTGACACCACCTGGGACACAGGGGACCATCAACCAGGCCAAATGCTCGTCCAGCCTAAAAGAAAACACTGTGGTTCACACATCCACTGACAAGGTGTGTCACTTGCTCGGGCACAGCTTCTTTTCCTCTGAAACCTCCCAGCCTTACAGCAATTTCTGGGTGTCGCTGGAATGGCAGGAAAAACCTGCACATCCCAACTCTGAGACAATCATCCCTGTAGCTTCTCCACCAAGGAAAAGCCAAATACAGATGCATCCTCCCTCCAGCTACCAACGAGGTCCACTGTCCTTGGATGTGTTTCAGTAACTCCTCTCATCCTTGCCATCTGTAACCTGGTGTGTAACATCCAACCGTGGCATTTGCAAAGCTGTCTGTAAGTAACTTTCCAGGAAAGGGGTAGTGGGGGAAGAAACTCTCATAATAATTTGTGTTGCTGTGAGCAGGACCTCAAGTCTGGCTCCAGGGAGGAGATGTCTCCCTGCCAGTAGGCTGAGATTAGTGCCATGTCTCAGAATGGATTTTGATGTCATTTGCAGAGGCAGGACTATGCTGTACACACACATGAATGTTGGCAGCAGGGTGAGTGACTATTTCAGGACCTGGGCTTAAGGTAGGAATTGGGGCAAAACACAGCTCTGAACTGAACAAAACTCCCTCATGCTGGGAGGTTTCTTTCTTGTCTGTCTTTAATCACCAAGCACAGCAACAGAGCTGGGTGGCTGCATTCAGCCAACACAATGAAACATGGCAGCAGTATATTTTTAGGATGTTATTTTAGGGGGGAAACGAATTCTAAGGGCAAGATACAGTGATCTAGTAACTCAAACAAGCTGCTCAGGGATTTCTGTGTCTCTTGAATATGCCACACAGCACTTGGGCTGTCTTGTCAATTTGTGATGTGTGTTTCAGATCAATAAAAAAGCTCATTTAAGACAAAATACATTCTCTCATGGTACAAAGCTTATGTGACCTGATCAGCAGGAGAAGCTAAGGTAACTGCAATCATAAACGAAAATCCAAACTTTAGACTGAAGTCAGATTTTCTTGGACTTTAGTAACTGCAGGTAATCTCTGGGTTCTTTGTGGTCTTTGCTCTGAACTGGAAACCAGAACATATCTCTTTAGTATTTTTACTCCCTTCTGTGGCTGTCAATTACAATGGCTTGAATAATTCACCCTCAGCTTCAGGACTTCTTAATCCTCTGGGACAGATCTCTGTCAGGTTTTTGAATGACAAGCAGAGATTTCATCCCAGGGGCAATTCCTTTAGCAGTAACCCAGGCATACAGTGCATTTCCTACAGGTGCTCTTAGTGCATTCCCTCAGGTAGAAGAACAATGCAAACAAAAAAGAACCGTGCAGCAGCATTTATTCTCCAAGACATGTGGAGCTCTGATGTAGCCTGGCCAGCACTACTAGCTCCAGCTGGAGCCTGTTTAAATGTGACACCGAAAGGTTGCATAGGCACAAATTAGGGAAGTGGTATGGATGTTGTTCGCACCTGGCAGGTCACAAAATAGGAAAACGACCAGAGAGTGTTTCTTTTTCACCTTTTACTTTGTACCTTGCATGCTGGAGGTGTGGGGAGCTCCATGGTAGCAAAAGTTGGCAGTCAGGAAGAGGCATGTCAGGACTCAGATCAGTCAAGGACACCCTCCTGAGGGAGAGCACGGCTGGCAGGGAGAGGTTCCTGTTTAAGGGACTGTGACACTTGCCTTCTCTTCCCTGAGGAATGGGCTGTAACAGGCTCTGTCCCAAAGTCCAAATGGTGGGCTGTCCTTGGGCCCCCGAGGACGGAGCTATCGGGGGCAGCAAGCCTCCTGCCCATCCGTACTGCCAAACATCCACACCGTGAAGAGCCAGCACATGGCACAAATCCACGCTGTGTACGTGAGGTGTCCTGCCCTGCTCCTTGTGGCCTGGGGGAAAGAAGCGTGATAAGCAAGAACTCAAACCTGTTTCTTTCTGAAAAGCTGCCAACAGCAGGTCCAATTTGCATGACTTGGCTGCAATGAGATGCTTTGCTGGCAGGTGGGTGCCTAGCTCATGGAAATGCAGTGTGCTTCCAGGACAGCTCGGAAGGATGCACGGGTGACCTGCAATAAAGACAGGTGACAGGACTGCCAGGGAACCACACTCCTCCACCTGAGGGTGCTGCCATTACCAAAACTGGCAGCTGAAGGACAATACAGGGATTAACCACATCAAGGGACATTGTCACATGTGATGCTGTAATTCATCAAATTGCAGAAAATAATTTATGTTCTCCTTCTTAGGAAGAAAAAGAGGGGGGAAAAGTGAATGTAGAAACTCTTATTTCAATCTGTTTTAATTTCTGGAGATTGTATTTTGATATTTTGCTGGGTTTTTTAAAGATAGTGTAGAGAGTCTAGAAATAGTATATGTGAGATATTTTGAACTAACACATGAAGGAAATGAAGGAAGAAAAAAAGTCAGCTTTTTTTTTTGTATGCTATCTACCATATAATACACAGAAAATACAGAATTATCAAGGTTGGAAGAGATCTTCGAGAACAAGTCCAACAGCTAATCTGGCACCACCATAATCACCCCTAAACCATATCCCCAAAAATTATATATTCAAACTTAGGTACCTGGCATGTTTTTGAGAGTGTGTAAACCAGTAAACTGCTTAGTCTGAGTTAATCTGAAAAAACAAAGGAAAAAAATTGGTTTTCAACACGGGCTTAAAATGTAGGTGATGTTTTCGTCTTAAAGGTTTCACAAGATTTACTTATTTTATCACTCCGGCAGGAAACGGAGGTTTTTGGTTTAATGAAGCATTTCTCTGAAGTCATGCTAAGTGACTGTGCTGCACATCTGCATGGGGCAGGCCACTTCAACTTCCTTTTCTGAGGGAGCAACAAGAGAGCTACATGTTCACCAGAACATCATCAAGTGAAGATGAAAGCAAGGTGGTTCTCTCTCTTTTGTTTGCTGTCGGTGCCCAGTGTCACAGGTAAGAGTGTCCAGGGGACACCTTGACTCAGTTTATGATGGAGGGTGGTGAGGGGCAGGCTGGGATTAGTGGGTCTCACTACGGCGAGCTGTAGATACTGGCAATGATTTTCTATTTCCTGACAACTTTCTAATAACCTTAGTTATAAGGTGCAGCTAGGAAGGAGTAAATGGCTTGTGCTGACTAGCAGTTTACTTAATTCAATATGCCTAACCTGCCAGAATAATCACTGGGATGAGCTCACTTAAAGTTAGGGCAATGTGTGCCCCTCTCAAATGGGCCAGAAGGAAAACTGCTTTCAGTGGTAAAATAAAAAATACCTCTCTGTCTCTGTCTTACATACCTGCGTATGCAAAGAGAGGAAGAATTGAAACACTTCAAGGCAAGAGTAAATTGTAAAGCTGCAACTCCTTAATCAGATTCCTCCCTTCCTCTTTCCACCTAGCCCCATGTGCTGTGTTAAAGGCTTGAGAAACAAGTTTGTCTTTCAAGTAAAACACTCAGAAAAGTTGACTAAGGAGGGCTGCATCTTTGTCACAGGGAGTTTAAACCAAGGGCAATCTGAGGAAAACCAAGAAAAAGTAAAATGTTCGCAAACCCCCACCCCTTCAAAATTCTGACCATGATAAATGCAGGAATACTTATTACCAGCTAGGAAGAACAATTTTGTAGGATACACAACTTTCCAGTTAAGAAGGGAAAAACTGCATGTATTTGACTAGCATGGTAAGATGCATCTCACAATATGGCATAGGCTGTTCTTTTTTTCTACATCACTGAGGCAAACTGGTTCTTAAAAGAAAAATAATTCATGCATGTATTCATAGAAAATAGAAAATCTCAAGTGCAAAGAAAGGAATAGAAGCCTCAAAACATGCACATGTAAGAAAGAAATAGTAATTACAGAAAAATAGGAATTGGGTTTTTTTTTCTCCTGAGGATGAAATCCTTACTGAAGTCACTCAAAGGTGAAAGTAGAGGCCTCTATGCCCTTTGTGGAGATCAGGCACCTAAATGTCTGGGAGTTACTCTAAGAAATTTCAGGTGGAGCACAAGTATGCACTACCGGACACTATTTGATTTTGAAAAACGAAGTTGACATTAAATTATATTACTTATATTGAGATGGTAGCAAAAAGTTAAGAACACTTTTGCACAAAAGGTTTTCAGTTAAAATAATCTAATGCGCTAGGCTACTAAGAAACAATGCATATCAAAATGTTGTTTCTACATATATAACTTCTTCAACTTAATATCAATTACTCAAGTGATTCTTCATAGGCATTCTTTATATGATCCTTAAACCTAAGGCAGCATCAGCATGAATATGAGAGAAAAAATGCTATGTGTCTTTTGCCTGATAGTCTGATTGCAAGATTCCTAATTGCTTTTCCTTAACTTTTACTGATGTAAAACTTGTGGTGAAATCAGAGAGCATTTCCTATAATAAGCTCCTTGGACTAACAATAGTAGTTTTAGTAACTCTTCTCACTGCACAAGGCTGTGAGACTTGTCATTCAGGCTTATTTTTATTTACCCTCTTACATCATCACATCTCTTAGAACAAAAGTAAAAGATGAGTAGAACACATGCAGCAGTGAAACAGCAGAGATTAATGTTGGCCACGGTCATTCGGTAGCTTTGCTCTCCAAGTGTCCATGTCACCCTTCAGTGAACAGGTACCAAATCAGAGCCAGCTCTGTGGGGATGTGTCACTCTGCCCTTGTGCCTTTTCCCTGTCAAGCCAGAGCTGAGGGTGCACAGGGTCCCTGCCTGGCTCCTTCCTGGCTGAGCTGGCAGAGTGTGGGGCACACTGCAGCACAACTGAGGCTTCCTGACCCCTGGCAGGGCACCCCCTGGCTTAGGTGCCCCAGAGCCCTGTACCACCCAGCAGAGCAAATGTCAGAGCAAAGGAATTGGTACCCGGCTTTTTCAAGTAAAGAAGGTGAGAAGTGGGCACCTGCAGCTGGCAGGGCAAATTCCCAAAGCAAATATACAGTGATGTTATGATACACAGGGAGGATAAAATGCAATGTAAATGGGGGGCAACTAGTCTGTACCTAAGGACAGCTGCACAACTCATTGTTTCCTGTGGACCTGCATGTCCTTTTGGAAAAGGGACTTTTTGTGTATGGCTCTACGGGAGTGATTGATTACTTGCCTCACTGCAACAACCCCCACCATAAATTCTTCATCTCCTTGAGTTTGTCAGTGCCCTGCATTCAGGGGTTTGGGGACTGCAAGACTCTTACTCATAGGAGGGAGAAAGGGATATAAATCAATTTTACTACAACAGCAGCTAAACCAAGTGGTACAGGCTCCTGCTGAAAGCCCCTTCATTTCATCGATCCATTACTCCTCTATATGGCACACAAAGGACTGCCACCTGCTTTATGAAATTAATTGAGGAAGAAACCACACACACCAGAGCAGCTCGCTCTGACACTGAGACAGACACTCATTTAGGACACGCAGGAGCTGTTTAATAACACGGAGAACGGCTTTCTCTGCCAAAGCCACAAAGGCAGTGGGCAGGGGGACGGTGCAGGGAATTAGCCAGAGGGGACAGCTCATTTGTTCTTGCAAAAAGAACTGGGGAATAACTGGGCCCAGCTTCTGTTTTATTTATATTGCTTGAAAGATTTTCTTTTTCACAGAGGCCCCCAGAGCTCTCATGTCTCTCCCACAAGTGTGACAGGACCTCCCTGGCCTCTTCCAGACACACGTGCATTTGCTCTCCCTGCAGTCTGTACTGGTAGAGATTTGCTGTAAAGCTCCTTGCTGGCAAGCCTGTGGTTACAGTTGTAGGGTGTTCATTGTTGTCTGTGGCTAAGGCCCCAAGTCATGTCAAAGATGACTTAGGAAAATCTTTGTTTAAACATTACTTGCGCTGAAAATGATCCCGTTTGTTTTTAAGGCCAGACTGCAGATGTCATTACCCAGACAGAAGTGGTCCATGCTCTGCCAGGTACTGACGTGACCCTGGTGTGCATGTTCCCAAAACTGCACACCACCCACATCATACAGACACAGTGGTCCAAGACTGATGGCAGCCCGTCTACCAAAATAGCTGTATATCACCCCACTTATGGCACCCATTACTTCAAGTTTTCTGAGGCTCCTTACAACTTTTCGGTGTCCTTCAGCACAAGGAGATGCTGCGGCAGGGATGACACTGGGTCCTTGTGTTCCACCGTTCCAAACGCAATGTCTGAATGCAATTGGTGGGCTCTGCATCTGGAAAATGTTACCATGTCCCTTAGTGGGCAGTACAAATGCACTTTTGCTACTTACCCATATGGGACAAAGACTGCAAAAATTCAACTTATTGTCAAGGCAGAAGGTAAGTGATTGTGAATGAGATTTTGCTGTTTCCTAATGGGGTGGGGGAAAATATCCGGATAGATGAGCATTTCTTGATTGGTGATGATGACTTGTTTGGGATTTGCATTGGTGCCACTGAATGTTGCTTGTATTGTTTCCTATTAACCAGGCACTCTTTAGTTGTTTTATCCAGCCTGTGATTAGGAAACCTTATTTGTTTGGTGGAATACAAAGTTAGATAGCAAAGTGAAAAAAAGGTGGTGAGGCAGGCAGTTTCTGCATTTTCATTTCGGAGAAATGTTGTGGAGGAGACTGGATGAGCAGCTCAGGATATGGTGGGACTAAGGATGTTGGATCTTCAAACCATGTTGTGCTGCTGCTGTGGGCATGCAGCACTGGGCACCAGAAAGGGAAAACACCCTTGTCTGGTTGAGGCTGAGGGCTGGCATCTGCAGGGCGTGCTGGGTGTTAGGTCCATGGAAGGATGTGTGTCCCCGCCACCAAAAACACACTGGAGCAAAGCAGAGAATTGCTTAGGAGAATCAGGACTGGAGAGTTGGCTGCTCCTGTCAGCCAAAAGGAAGGTGGAAAGCAGCATGACTGCTCTTGGTAAGTAAGCCTCTAAGGGGAGTGTGAACTCCAAGGAGGATATTTAAATTATCCTGGTAAATGAATAAATTTATTTAAATCAGATGAGAATGGATTTGACTACAAATTAAACAACAGTGGCAACTGTCAGTGCAGCAACTTTGGGAACAGCTATTTAGTGTCAGCAGTGAGGGCAAAAGCCCAAACTGCTGTGAAGATGGAACTTGGCAGGGGTGTTGAGCAAGCTTGTTGTTGTGGACATGGACAACTGGATTTGATGACCCCAGAAACCTTTTTCTGACCCAGGTTTCTGCTAACAACTCAAGAAGGATCAAAGTAAATACAACAAACCTGGCGCTGTTTCAGTTCAGAGTTGCAAGGCCAACGTGCTCACTCTGCTTGTGCCCAGAGCTGTAGACACAGCAGACATTCAAGAGTTAGGAGTAGGGTGGGTGCGGGTTATTTCAGGGGTATTTTAGTGTGCTCCCACTGCCTTTTTACCTGCATCATGAGGTCAGACTGATAGTCCCCCTGCTGGACCATGTTGCTCCTGTAGCAGGAGGAGGTCCTGTGCGAGACTCATACTCGGGGATGTTTAACACTGATGGCCCCTGCATGGCAGTGGCTCCAAGCATTTTGGTGCTGTTATCCTGGAGACACATCTTGGGCAACCCTGCGGCACCCTCCTGCTCTGAGGAACTCAGAGAGGCAAAGTGAGAGCTGGCTCCTCTGCCCAGCCCACAGAGGATGGGTGTGTTTAAACAGTACATGCTGGATAATTGTGCCAAAGATGAAGCTGCCACTCTACCTGCTGTATGGAGGTGCGTTGTGGTAGGTGAACCTTTTGGAATTTTCCTGTGGTCCACAGGGCAGAGGGATCAAGGGGAGTGCAGTGAGGTACAAACCATGCTGGTAACCCCGTGAAACCCTCCCACGCTTCTGCTCTTCATGCAAAGTTTCCCTGTCTGTTCCTCAGTACAGTAACTGTGCTAATCAGGCATTGCTCCTTTTCTCTTGCCCTTGGTTGATACAGACAGGTTCAGTGCTGTTGTTGCTGTCTACAGTGTGGGCAGCTCTTGTTCATATCAGCATCATTGTGGCTTTTTTCAGTAACTACATGATGCAGCAAGCTGTGCTACTGATGACTGCTTGGTAGAGAGAGCTAAAAAACTGAGTTTGCTACCTTTTGCAGGTTTGTATTTTAAGGTAACCAGATCTTTTGCAATGAACCACTTCCACTCAAAAAAAGGCAAAAAACCTTAATCCAGCCTATGAGTGGGATGGATAAAGGTGATAGTCTATGATGAAGCACAGTTTTCACTTACATCAAAGTGAAGTGAATCCAGATGCACTCAAGTTGTAAAAAGCCCGCAGAGCAGCAGGCCTTCATGGGACAGACAGATGGACAGACACAGAGGACTTTAGCCAACAGGCTCTTAGTGGAGATGGGAGTCAGAGACGGGAGGGGAAGCCAGCAGCTGGGACGTGTGACTGAGAGTAGGCAGAAGCTGTTTCCAGACTGAACTCCTGGGGTGACTACTCGTCTCCATACTTGTTGTATTCTGCACAGCACTTTTGCATGGTGGTTTGTCCCTGCAAAATCTTCTGTACAGTTTTCTTCCTGGAGAAACTGTAGATTTACTTGCTTTGTCCTTTCATTATCCTCTCTGCACTGTCCAGCCCTGTTAGGGCTTCTGCACGCTGTGTCCTGCTGCGAGAGCTGGCTCCTCAGGTTCTTCACTCTCATGGACAGTGGAGGGAAGCTGCTTCTGCCACTGGCTCTGCCAGGCCCAGCTCAGGACACTGCTTTTCATCCCATCTCTGTGGCACAGGCTGTGTGCTGGCACCATTGCTCCCTGCTTGGGTGCCAGATACAAAGGAAGTTACAGAAAGTCCCCAGTGACAACATGACAGTCTGATATTCTCAGGGACAGCTGGATATTCTCACTCCGCTCAAGATAAGAAATAAATGAAATACGTATCTGTTCTATCTCAACATGCAAGCCAGAGCTACCAGGGAGCAGAGCTGAGGAGTTTCCCTGCGGTGTGTGCTGGTGCCTTGCCTCCAAGGAAGAGGGAAGGCAGGTGTGAGGGCAGGGAGGATGGCAGGATGCGCCACAGCCCCGCCTGCCCCGTGGCCAGGGGTCAGAGAGGTCAGTGCTGACCGTGGCACTCACAGCATCTCCCACCCATCACCACTGCTCTTCGTGCTTCAACGCACACTCACAGACCAAACATCTGGAGCACAGCAGTGCACTGTTCACTGCATCACTCTGCCCAGCCTCCACAGCTGGATGGGGCCCTGGATTGAGAATGGGTAGGGTAGGAGATGGGGAAATGGCTTTTGAAATGGATGAGAAAGGAAGGAGTGACGAGTTTTGCGTTAGTGGGCAGGCTGGTGAATAACAAAAGGAGCACTTACTCTGAAAAACAGGGTTAATCTTAACCTGACTGACATGCTGAATAGCTTGCTTAGTGAAAAGAAGGTCTGCAGATATCTTCAGAGAAAAGGAAATAGAGGTGCACAAAATGGATGTGAAAGTTTATTGCCACAGAAAAAAAAAATTGTAAGATAAAAATTGAAGCTTCAAATTATTCTCATCTCCGAAAGGAGACATCGTGATCCTGCAGTTAAGAAAAGCTTTTTTAAGAATTGCCAAAAAATTCAGGTAATGCTGTGAATTGAGTCATGAAACTGCAACTAGAATCAGATGCAGGGCTTTCACTTAAAAAAATGTGTCTAGGGGTAATGGTTGAAAATTACAGTTCCCTTCTAAACAAAAAAGTGCCTGTTCCTTGAATAGAAGACTAGTCAGCATTGGTTTTCAAATCACAATGAACATAATGTTTCTGATTTTCCTGATTTGTTTGTTTGTTTTGTTGTTTGTTTGTTTGGTGGTGGTGGTGGTTGTTGTTGTTGTTCCAATGATAAAAGAGGAGAGGCACTACCTGAAGAAAGTGTGGTTAAACCAGACTTTAGAAATTCCATGCCTTGAGGACATGACCTCAGAAAATTTGTCCACTTATCCTTTGAAATGGCTAGTGGTAAGTATTTTTCATCTCAGATATAAAGTTCAGAAAGAACTACAGGGTATTTTTGCAGATTGAAATGAAAATGTTCTACTCTACTGTGTCCTGCAGAATCTGCTAAAAAACTTATCAGTCATGTTGGACTGTGATAATAAAGGCAAAAAGTATAAACATAGAGTTGCAAATGATTGCTGTTAAAGAAACAAAGAGGAAAAATTCCATATTAATTGCTTTGAATTTTTCAGGCGCACATACAGAGCAGGTCTAGGGAAAGTGGCTAATATAACAAAACTAAAATATTTCTTGTGTTGGATTTCCAGCGAGTTTTTCTGTAGTGAAGCTTTAGTGTCTGAAAAATACATGGTTACTGTGTAGGACAGTGAGATATCAGGCTGCTTTGAGATAGAAAAGAAAGGTACTGACTAATGTTTTTGGTTTTGTTAACCTCTGTGTCACAGATGCTACTGAAGACATGCAAACGCAGTTATCAAGCTAACCACATGAAAAACTATTTTTAAGCAATTTTCCGTAAGATATGAAGCTTGCTATATTATTGTACTTTATCACACTGTCTGGATAAATATTTGTGGATGTTTTAATGTAACCTTTTAGCATTCATTTCAGTGTGTAGAGATAAGTATCAGTGAGCAGTGTCCTTGAGCTTTGCCTCTTCATTTATATATGTTGTCATTGAGAAGCTGTAACTATTGAGGGTTTTCCTTAAAGGTTTTAACCTTTTGTCCTGGTTCATTATCTATCTAGATCTCCTTTATGCAGGTCATTCTTGATATTGAAATTTTTAATCTTTTTATAGGAAACACCCTTATCCTTACTACTTCAGTTTTGTCAATTCACTCTACAAAGTAGCAGAGGAAAGGGAAAAAAACCCCCAAAGGTCAGCATAATGATATATGAGGGTCGCCATGCATCATCAGAGTAAAACTTGCAAATATATACTGAGGCACAGATGTCCAGGACATGCTGGCTGTACTTATAGCCAAGGGTGGCTGCCACACAGACAATAAGAGAGATAAATTTTAGTTATTAGGTTCAGGTTTTTCTACTTAAAATTCTAAAAGAGCAAAGTTTTCCTTGAAATTTCTGTTGTATTTAATATGTATGGGAGGTTCAGCACAACTTAAAGACTTGTGCAGTGAGAAAGCACCTCTGTTGCTCTCTCTGCAGACTACAGAGATCAGGACTCACCAGACACAGCTATTTATTCCGTATTTTATTGTCAAGATGATGACTGCTCTTGGTATTGAAGTTCTGAGAGAGAATATATTTAGAAAAAAAACCCAAATGTTGCAAACGTCCACTTACTGCTACACAATGTGCAAGGGAAGCTTTTCATAGTGGGAGTAGAGCTGGTCTACAAAAATATTTCACTGTGTGTGTGTCTGGACTTCATAATTTTGTGGGTTTTTCTGTATGCAGGGTGAAAATGGCAGGAAAGAGGAACTTGTGACCAAGGAGCCCTCCTGTCCTGCTGTGTACAGGAACAGCAGCACGCTGTATGGGCAAAGAGTCCTCCTGGGTTTGGACAATGCCCTAAAGGTTTTCCCCACCAAAATCACTGATGATGGCCGAGTATTTTCGTGCCATGTGCTGTACCACCCAGAGAGAGTCCAGAAGAGCAGCACCACTGTGAGAGTATTTGGTAAGGGGCTTATGCCAACTGTCTGCTGCCTTGCACCTGGAAAGGTGACACACCTCTCTGGTTCTGAAGCCAGTAGCTTTTGACAGATGCTGGGTTTTTTTAATATAAACGTATTTACCTTGTTGTTTTTTCAGCTGCAATGATGTAAAATGCTAGTAAATAACCCTGGAGTTCTTAGGAGAATTTGAGTCCATTCCTCCAATTTATGGCATGAAAAAATAGTAGATTCATTGCACATATATCAACCTCAGTGCCAGGCACATGGCCAGCGTCTCACCCTGACATGTGGGCTTATGTTGGGATTTTGTGGGTTACAGGGAAGCACACTGGTCACCAAGATCTCTGTGTCCCAATGACCATGCTGTCTGCAGTTCAGAAATCATGGCCAAAATTTAATAAGCAGTTTGGGACTACTGTTGTCACAAAGTCACATCCTCAAAGGCATGTGACGTTCAACTGCTGCCACAGGCTCTGCTCTGAAAATGAGGGTCCTGGTGGGGGTCTCAAACTGCTCAGGAGTGGCAGGGCCTGTGTACTGCAAACATGTGGGCTGGCATTTCATTCTGTAAGCCTTCTCTATCTTTAGTTACTTGCCTTGTTCCCTTTCAAGCGGCTTAGGAACCACTCTACAATCACTAAGGTACAACTGAATCAGAAAATTGCTGACCCCTTGAAAACCAGGCTTTATTTTCTCTTTATAGATCAGTTGGTCTGGAAAACATATTTCCAAAGCTCTGAAAGTAAATGAGTGTTAAACACTGGGCCTGTCAACAGTCCTTTGACTGTAGCTGATTGTCCAAGGAAGCCCACAGCTTGAGGATGGCATGGCCATCTTTCTTTCAAAGAAAGGTTCGATAGGGAGCAGCAAAAATAAAGCAAGATGTGTCTGGGGGCTGTTGGTCACGGATGTAAAAGAAATAAAAATAGCACCTAATGATCTGAAATCTCCTCTTGCGTTTGCATGATTCAGACACCTTTTAAAATCAACATTTCTCAAATAGCAACAGTGTTACCTGGGTAATCGTTCAAGGATACTAACATACATGAATTCTCCCTCCTCCATCGCTGCTGATGCTCTTGCCTAGATTTGTGTGTCTCTTACTAAGAGGTTGCTTTATTTGGCTTTTTCTCTGAATAACTGCGAGATGTGTGCTTTGCTGTGCATGAACCCACATCAAAATATCAGTACAGCAGGGTAGAGAGGCAAACTAGAGAAAGCAGCTGTGGCCCTCAATGGTAAACAGTCCGTATTTCCTGGTAGGTGCTGGCTGGCTTTGGAGCAGGGTGCTGTGCCACCAGTCTCTCCTGCCAGGGTCCCGATGGCAGAGCTGGGGGCAGGGACTCCTTGAGAGCCCTGAGGTTTGTGGTGGGTGCTGAGGAAAGTCTCTCAGACCTCAGGCAAGTAGAGTCCACCTCTCGGAGGAAGTGTGCTTTTGTGCTCCTAGCCCTCTCATGTCTGAATTCTGCAGGTGAAATAACTATTTTGCATCCTGCCTCACTCTTTCCTCTTACCATTTGCTGAAGTCATGCCACTTACGACTGCACCATCCCAGCCCTACTCCATTTACTCTCTTGTGCGCAGCAGGAGGAGAGACCAAGAGCAGAGGGCTTAGAGCCTCTCCCGAGCCAGCTGACATCCCTGTGCAGCACTGGCAGAGACACTGCCCAGAAAAATCCAGCACTCTCTAGGTGGCATCTGGGGACAAAGAGCCCTTTCAGATGACAGCACCTCTCTTGTTCCTTGTGCTGACCAGAGAATAAAAAATGAATATTTGTGTTCTGGCAGTTAGATCCAGCCTCAAATGGGTGGGGCAGAACCTGAAGATAGTGTATGTATACAATGTCAGCAGCACATTATATTGGTTACATCTGTCACCCTGGCCATTAGCAAGGACACAGCTAGGGAAAAAAAGCCAGTTGAAACCTGGGAAGGTTTTCCCATCTTGGCAAGCCAGCATTTCCCCCTGTCACCCAAACACTCGTGCAATTGAACCCCACAGGCTGGATGGCTTGAAAGCAGGGCAGGGAGGGCAGGCAGCTATTGCTCCACAGATCTGTAAAGGACAGGAGGAGGAGAGGGTGCCTGTGGGAAACTCCTCATGCAGGATCCCTCTGACAAATACTTCAGGCAGGGCTAAACGCAGCACAGACAGGCCAAGTCTGAGGGGTGCCAAGCAGTGTTCCCTCACAGCTGCTTGAGGTGGCCTGAGTGGGGCTGAGAATTGGGCTGGAGAGGATGGAGAAGGCATGAAAAGATCTCTCAAGGAAGTTGAGAGTCTTGGTAAATTGAGTAAAAACAGACATTCAATCAAGATAGCTTTTTTAAAGAGGGTACTTTTGGACTGAAATACTTAAAAATATTTCTTTTCTAGAATAGAGTTCTTTTAGATACAACTTTCTGTGAAAAGGTATGGCCTTTTCATGTCTAACTTTGCCAAATATTGATTTCTCCTTTTTGTAAGAGTAAAAGCCCAGCAGCAGAAGCTACTGAACTAAATATTGAATTTCTGCTAGATCCAAAACATTGGTAAATATCCTAGCAAGACAAATGAATGTCAAAGTGTTAACAGGGGCTGAGATGTTAATTGGAAAAGATCTATTAGACCATTCAGAGCTATGCGTGAGAGCTGCCTGCCAGAACAGCTACCCAGCAAACACGTCTTCTGAGAAACCAGAGGACAGCGCTCAATACAGGCATGGAAAAGCATACCCATTCTCATTAAAAAAAAACCAAAAGGAAGGGCATGCACTAGACCAGACATCATTTAGCTTCTCAGCCAGCTTCTGCAGTGATTAGAGGATCCAGTTTTCCAGACTTTTCCCTGTATCTGAAAAAGTATCTTGTCTTCTGCCAGCTCCACTACTATCTGTATAGTTTTGGCAAGGAAGAAACAGGAATGAAATCTTAGGACACTCATTTCCTGATAGGAAGAATCTATAACTCCTGCCACACCCCACCCCCCCAAAAAGCAGAAAAAGCCAAAACTTAGAAGAGGACAAAAAAAAAAAAAAAGAAAAAAAAAAAAAAAAAAAAAAAAAAAGGAAATTCCACTCAAAAAAACTACCACAAGACCAGAAAACCATAAGGCCATAATAATTAAATATAAATGTAAGCCATGACTAGGCACAATCCATCAGTAACATCAGGCAGAAAAATGGAAATTAAAAATAATAATAATAGAGTCCTTGGTGGATTAGCTGTATAAAACAACAAAGAAACCTAGATAGTTCACCTCAGGGGGGAATGTAATTAACTGAGGTGGTCTTATATCGATTAACAGGGTAAGAAAAAGAGAAAATTATTTTAATGCTAGAGATTAACATGAAGTTTAGGTTGGAAAGATAAAGAATTGTGGATCTCCTAAGTAATTCAGGGAAAGCAGTTGTTTCCAGTCCAGTTTGAGGGCTCAGAAAGGGCCAGAAGCACAATTTGTCTAAGGCTTTTGAGATTTGCTATATATTAACACAGTTTCAACAGTCCTTACTTAACAAGTCAGTCAATATTACTCCAAACCAGGCATCCCAATGGCTAAGTTAGAAATGCCAGTTTAGAGAGGCTTACAGTACCTGATAGCTTTAATTTATACAGTCAGCTGTGCCCAGAACCAAAATGCTGCAAAAAGAGAAGAAAACAGTTTTTTGTTTTGTGTGGATGTGGTCATCAGTGACCTGCTGCTGGGCTGTGGAGGCAGGCTCTGGGCTTCCTGGCAAGGCAGGAAACATCTGTGGTGGGACACTGTCACGCGTCTGTCCAGGCGACAGCATGTGGGTAGCTGGCACCCAAAACCCATCAACATTTTGGGAGATGGCTGAAGCCTTTGGAGGTACCATTGGCAAGCACACAGAGGAACCAGCAACTGGGGTGTGTTTGATTTTCTGGGGCCGGGGAAGGGTGGCTCTGCTGCTGGAGCTGTGACTGCAGGATGGTTTCAGTTTGTTTCCCCAGCAAAGCCACCCAAGACTAGTTGGGGTAGGCAGTAAAATACTGGATCCTGTGGCAATAGCTGCTGATACAGGCTTGTAAACCACTTCCTTGACCTCAAATTGCAGCTGTGCATGCTTTTATCTTGCTTGATGTGTGGCTGGAGGTAGGATTTACTTTCCACTCTTCTTATGAAACAAGGCTGTTAAGTGTTATTAGAAGCCGTTCCTGTGATCTGCAGTGTCCCTTTCACTAATACATTTATATTTGCTTTCCAGCATACCCTGAGATCTTCATTAGCCTGCAGGAGGGCTCAGCCAGCACCTCGCAGAAGGTAAGCAATTTTGGAGCAAAGAGTGATGCCTGTGACTGCCACCACACCACCCCGGCAGGGCCAGGCAAACTGAGCTGAATCAGGCACAGGAGGGACCTCCAAACTGACTGAGCTCACAGGGCAGCTGGCAAGGCCATCAGTCAACATGAGGTGCTCATGCCCTTTCCTCTGAGCAACCCCCACAGCAGTGAGCACAAACTGCAGCTAGCGAAGGACTTCTCTGTTTTGTGGGCCTCTGTTTTAGTTTTGGTAATGGCAAAACCTAAGAGTCTGCTGAATTGCACTGGCCATGCTTGGCATAAAACATATTTATGGCTCACATGACTGACTAGCAAGCCTCTCTGGCTACTAGCTGTGGTGCTTTGCTTCCTGTTTCATCTCTCCAAGTTAAAGCTTTTGATCTGCAAGTATCTCAAATTTAAAAGGTTTTCCTTGGAAACAGAGCTTGTGGACAGGCAGAACCTTGTACTATCCATAACTGCCCACTTCACACAATCCATAAGTCAGCCGGTTCTGCAAAATGGTATCATTTTCCTGGAGACCTATTTCTGGGCATGGTGTTGGCCATTGCAGGCTTTTGTCTGTGCCATCCTGTTGAACAGAGCAAGGGGTGCTGCTGTCACGGGGCTGGGCAATAAAAACTCCCCCAAGAGCCCCTGTCTGTTCTTCACCTCCAAACAAACACTGACTCCTTTACTTCTTTTTTCTGCCGTTTCTTGCAGGGCTTAAAGCTAGTGAGGATATCAGATCTGTGTTTCTTCATAGGAAGAATTTATAAAATATTATGACCTAAAAGTGCTTGAAAAATAAGGGAATAATGAAGAGGAAAATAGGGGAAAGCAATTACACTGCAAGCTCAGGTGCTGTTTACCATGGCAGGGAAAGAGTTTCAGCTGGGTAGTTTCAGTCTTTGTACTGAATGATTGACTTCTGCTGGCTTCAATACATCAAGCTTGCTTTCAGCTAAATGTGGGAACCACTTTCTTTGAAAGAGGGAGCAAGAGAGGTTTGTGCTGCATGAGTAGCACATGCTTTTTTCTTCTGTTGAAAAGGACAAGGCCATTTCTCTTATAACAGTGTTTAGTACTTAGCAGTGTCATAACCTGCTAAATAAACATACTTGGGAACATCCAGGCAGCATTAGGATGAGACCTCTCACCCTGCTAGTGCCCAACCCTTCATCCAGCCTTGATATTGAGGTCCTGCCCATTTATTGTTAGCTGAGAAATTAAACAGAGCACAAACACAGATCTTTGGAACAGCTGGCACCGAAGCAGGACTACTGTGTCTAAAGCATCCAATTCCTTGTGATTTCCGAAAATCTCTTACACATTGTGTCTGCTACAAAGGTCTCTAATTTTGTATATTCAACATATCATTGGGCTAGGTAGTCTTTTTCATGGGATTTGTCCCTTTATCTGCCTAACGAAGGAGGGATTTACATGGCAATCAGAAAGTGTCTCATTCTCCACACACAGACTGTGCCCATTACCAATTCCAGTGTTTTTCCATGTGGGTGTTTGTCACTGGGAGCAGGAGAGTAGGGGTCACTCTGCATCTCTCCAGCCACAGCACAGGGCTGGAGGGGGTTGGCATCCTGACACTCAGGGCAACGGGGGTGTCCCTGGGCTCTCATTCAACAGTGCCTGCAATCAGAAAAAGGAGGGGAGTGGGCAAGAAACACAATAAAGAGGAAGCAAGTGCTCCCTTCTAGAGCAGGATTGTGAGTAAACAAGCACTGTGTGTACAGGAGTATGGAAGCTGGCAGCCAGGAAGGAAGTGTCGGAGGCTCACCTAACATATAAATATATATATGTGTGGGTGGGTGCGTGTACATATATATATTTAACCTAACAACTGCCTTTTGCTGCCCCACAGCCTAATGTGAGCTGTGTCGTAAGGAAGGCGTTTCCCAAGCCAAGCCTCCTGTGGCACATGGACAGAGTGAGCCTGACAGAGCAGCCCGGAGGTAAAGCAACCTGTCCACACGAAAGCAGCGCAGCTGCAGGAGTGGTTCCCAGGGAAAGTCATGGCTTATATCCACTCCGGGCACAGGGAACCTGTAGGTGTCTCTCTGGCTGAAGGGGAGAGCACCGAGCCTCCTCAAGGGAAACAGCTGGTAAATGGCTGTGACCAGAGCCCCCTGCAATTGCCAGGGATGGGAACTATGGTTTGGCATGACCGCACCATTCTTGCCAAATCTTTGGCAGTGTCTCAGCAAAGAAACCTGCAGCTGTATGAGCCTGCTTTCTGGTAACAATATTTTGCACAGCTCTGACTTGCGGTTCGGAGTGTAACAAGAGGGTCTTTTCTTTTTTTTTCCCTCTCCCCAAGAAATTTCTGTGGTACAAGAAGACTTGCAAGACACGGAAGGTTTCTATGAGTTGAGATCAACACTGATGCTGCAAGGGACCCATGAGACACATAAGATGTTCTCGTGTGCATGTCTGTTTCCCTTCCCGTGGAATGAAACAAGGAATATCTCATCAGAAGAAATATTTGTTTCCTTCGGTAGGTTTTTCATAGATAGGACACATCTAAAATGCTAAGAACACCAAACACATGTATTCTCTGTTATTTAAAATACTGACGAAATGCCAGGAGTATAGAAGCTTTATTGTACAAGTTCATCACACAGCTTGAACTCTCTGGCAGGTTTTTTAGCTCAAATCTTTGCTCAAGCCTCTAAATGAGCTAAGAAACTCCTGCACAAACAGAAGACACTTGTTTGTTTAGGCAGAATCTTGCTGTATTTCCCATACCCAAAAATACTCTAGCATTGCCACATGGCACCAGTGAGCTATTATAATCATGTGTTTCTCACTGAGCACTCATGGCTCCCTGGGAAACCAAATCCTCAGACTCAGGGCTGTGTTATACATCCTCAGTGAAACATGCAAAAGGCTGCACCTCTGCGGATGGTGGAGAAACTCCCCTATAACCTGTACTGTAAGAATTAGCTATGTGATTAGGGGAGTGGGGAGAAATACTGTCCTGCTTTTTTGGTGAGAGCGGGAGACTTGGCAGCACAGTTTTCAGCACCTCGGAGGATGCAGGGTGACTGGTGAGAAGGGCAGACAGATTTCCTTTAGCACCCTCTTGTGCATGTCTCCTCCTCAGGTGAAAAAGCATATTCATACCTTTTTAAAATTTTTTTATTATGTTTTCTCCCTGCTGCACAGACAATACGACTGAGCTGCTGACCCCTTTGCAGCATCTAGGGACATGTCACCTCCCGTGGCAACTACTTGCAGCTCAGCTGCATTCTCTCATGGCCGTGTGTATTCCTATTGGTATATTTTTACACAAAGTAAGACTGCAGCAAAAGCCACAGCTTACTCCTCTGGAAACATAGCTTCAGAGGGGAGGGAGATAAATCATAATTTCTCTCAAAAATTACTCATTTCCCCCAATTTGCAGTTTTCTAGTAATGTATTCACATCGAAGAGCTGTCAATTAAAGCAGTCTATGTTCTTGCCTGCAGGCTATGCTAATGCTAAGATCCACTCTGTATAAAAATGTTTAAGTCTTTAGATGTGACAGAAAGGAAAGAATTACATTACTTCTCAGCCATACCTTCTGCGAAGGTGCACAGTATGACACAAGCCCAAACTAAATTTTCAGCCTTCATAACTACTTTTAAGAACTGCTTTAATCTTTCTCTTTTTTTTTCCTTCACAGACAATAAGTCTAATGAAGCCTCAGCTGAAGTTTTTACTACCACGGTTTCAGATGGTAGGATATACTAGAGAATAAAATAACTTGGGTTGTGTTTGAGTTGCATTTACAAAGTCCTAAAGCTGTTGTAGCATTTACTACTCTAAATGGGTAGTAAGGTACCCCTTTCTGCAGCCTTGATTTCAGAGAAAATACTATAAACCAATATTTTGGTGATGTAATCTATCATAATTAAGACCAAGCATAATTAAACTCCAGCCTTGAGGGGCACTTAATGTTATTTCTGATGCTTCAGCTGGCATTTGAATATAGCTCTTTCAGTACTGAACTAATAATTAAAACTAACAGCCCTACTAATGGTTCTACCTTCTGCTTAAGTACACAGCCAAGATCCTCAACGCTTTTGCCATGTTAAAGAACTGATAGGATGTTTCTTAATTTGTGAAAATATGGTAAATCCCCTCTCTTCCCCTGCAAGTTCGTCTTATTATCACCTTACTGCAGATAAATGTTCTCTCCACACCTCAGCTGAAGCCCTTTGGAAACATCTCTCCTGGAGCAGTTTGCTCTGCTCTGCAAGGGAGGCAGCTGCACTTTAGCAGGGGGGTTACATGAGTGTGTCAGAGAAACGCTGTAAGCAGATGACATGAAAAAAGTATGGGTTTTGTGGGAAAAACTTCCACAAGTGCAGGTTGTGGCGGGCCCTGGGGGCTCAGCCAGTACCCCACTGGGGACCAGAAACCCATCCCAGATATTGGGGGGCCCTGAGAGAGGGAGACTTTCCTCTGCTGGCCTCTGCAAGGTGATCTCTCAAAAGGAACTCTGGCAGCTTGCATCAGGCCACCACCCTGCTTCACCTTGCACACTCTGAAGAAGCAGGCACTCTGGGAGCCAGGCACATTCAAAGAGTCCCGCTGCTCTGGTTTCTAGACCTGACACATCTTCTTTGGTGGAGTCCTTTACGTCAGCCAGCTATTGTGAGATCCCTGTTAGCGCAGGCAAGGCTAAGCTGAAATGCAAATGGAAGAGCAGCAGTCAAAGGAGGTGCAAGTGTCAGCACAGAAGAGCAGCTGGAGAGTGGATAGTTACCTGCTTATGCTAAGATCCAGTCTGCAGTCCCACCCAACACCCTCCACACGTGCCTGACCAGACAGAGGGATCTTCTGGCTGCCTTCCCAGATATGTTTTTCTAATGGAGTGTGTGAGCTTTCATAGATCATTCCCTCCATGGCCCTTTTTGGGGAGACATAATCCATCCTCCTAGCCTACTTAGGGAGTATTTTCCCTCTCCTGCTGGGAAAAAAAAAGAAAGAAAACAGACACCTCAGGATATATATGGTGCTTGGGTACGATGGTGTCTCTGCTGAGCTTGCCTGTGTGGTTAACAGTTTTTAATTAGAAGGAATAACTCCCCCTCTTCTTCTCTGAGGACTCAGTGAGCACTTTTCAGTGCAGAGTGCCTCTGAAATATCCTCTCGGAGTTGCAGCCTCTGAAGTGCCTCATGGATGGAGCTGTGCAGGTGTCACCACCAGGTCATAAATGTTATTTCAGCATCTGTGCTAATAAGGTGCATCTCTTTGTATGGAATAAACCCATGTGATTCATTTCTGGTTTTTAAGTTGAGGTGCCAGAGGATCCAAAATTTTTTTCCCCAAAACCTTTGTTTTCCTAGGGATTTCTTGGCACAGTTACCTCAGGTGCTTCATTTTTCTTTCTGGACTACTTGGCTGAGTCGTGCATGGAAAGATTATTTGGATATTAGGTGTGATGTACTTTCTTGCTCCTGAACCTTTGAATCACCCACTTTCCTAAAGCAGAATAAACACCTTTCTCATGCTGAATGTTTGCTTGATTTGTTTTAGACTTCGGTAATTCAACACTTACATCAGCTGTCATGACAGCCTCAGGTAAGGGGGAAAAATACTTTATTACTTATTCAGTATATGCAGGATCTCTGCTTGACCACTGCCTAAATGTCATACACTCAGAGTCAGAGGTGTGACAGGGAAAGGTCCGTGTGCTCTGGTACTGACAGTACCAATGTGTGCTGCTTGGGAATTTGTGAGCTGTGAGGTTACCCAAGCAGAGATCTGACAGAAATCTTGCTAGAACTGCCATGTTAGGAGAGCATGTAAAATGGCATGTTGAACATCATATATTATTCTTATGCATTTTTATAGAATGGAATAATATGCCTATAAAACTGTAAATAATTTGTCCTATTATGACAGAGAGGGGCATGTGATAGAAGAGCTAAAGCCATCACTTTTCCCTGACCCAACAGCAGGGCATCATTCCCATTCATTAATTATATAACTAACTCTGTTTTACCAGGCCATAGATATGGATAATTACATAAAACTATCTTCAGCAATTGAGAGGAAAACCTGCAAGAGCAGGTGATCTCCTGGGCTTATATGGCTGTGGTCTGTTGTCTTGGGCCATTTCTGGCAAGGCCCTGACTTAGCTGGGGAGCACCACATTCAAGTGCCTGATCCACCCCACAGCAGCCAAACTGAACCCTGTGTATAAAAGCACAAATAAGCAATGCCTGCAGCCAGCCAGCAGGAAAGGGTCAGCATTGATAACATCAGCCGTCTGCAAGTGCCCACTGGAGTTGTGAAATGTGTTTTGAGCATTTAGCCTTGGCTCCCACAGCAGGATTTCTGCTGCACAGTCTGCATTTACCCAACAGCTACTGCAAGCTCTTTGATCTAGGTTGTTTTGTGATTTATTAACATTATTTTCTAAAGAACCTATCAACTAAACGTGATATCACATAAACTGTCTTTAGAGCACCAGTCGACATTTGTGGCCTCTCTGGATTTCACAAGTCAAGCAAATTTGGTTCCCGCTTCCACAACACAAGGTAATCAATTGAATCAAACTGTTTTCTCTATTGCTTCAACAATGTAGAAGACACATAAACACAATAACCATCTCACTTTATTTGAAGCAAGAAATTTAATGTCTATTGAAGTTCTTTTCCTAGTGCATTACACACTAGGAAGTACACTAACCACTGTCAGTATAACCACAGTTCAGGAATAAATATATGAAAAAATACTGTCTTGATTTTATCTTTTTTAATGCTCTGTTTAGGATGTATTCATTAATTTTGGCAACTGAACAGACATCAAGTGTTATTAGTGTTTACAAAGAAGTTAATTAGTGTTTTTATAGCGTTTACAAAGAATACCTATTGTCTTCAGTTAAATATCATACGTAAATAGAACAGTGGAGGAAGATACTAAACACAAGGCTTTGGCCTGCCCCAAAAGAGTGCTCTCTGGGAGCTGAATCACTCAAAAAAAGCCCTGGGGCTCATAGAGGCTTGACTGAGATGTGCCAAGGCAGGAACACAGATTGCAGCAGTGCTGAAATGAAAGTTTGCTGCGTCTCATGCTGCCTTTCCTGTCCCCAAAACAGAGACACTTGCCTGGCTGACAGCAGAACAGCAAAGCTGCTTGTCCAAGTGGGCTGAAAGCCCTTCGGTCTCAACAAAAAAATTAACAACAAAGGTTGTAAATATACAATGTGAACAGAGAGGGTTCTCCTTGCTGAATTATACATTTTCTCTGGTTGAGGTGGTACGAGGTCAAACTCACAATGTAAGATGGATCTGAGCCATTTTTCTTCTGCAAGTAGCCCAGGAAGCAATTGCCTTTTAACCAATGCTCCCAACATGTGCCAGTCATGGTATGACAACCCTGGGTTAGTGCTTCTCCTCTCTGGTGGCACTGCTGGTGCCACCATCAGCTTCTTGAGCAAATCCTCTGGGCTACAGTCAAGACAGGACTCCAAGCCCAAGCCTTCTGTTTTAGGCTACTGGTTTGGTTCAGTTCCTGTAATTTTGCAAGTTTTAATGAAAATCTAAGAGAGAGCTGAGAATGGATATGAAGGAAGAGTGCAAGAGGAGGAAGAGGGGAAGCAAAACCAAGGCTGTTAAAACTGTAGCCTGGATTTGCTTAGCTTCCACAACAGCTCCATCACTGAGCCAGAGGTGTTTAGGCTTTGAGTGATCAGTTACAGCTGCAGTTCACCTTCTCAGGTGTGTTCAGATGGCTTGACATTTTTTTAAAAATTAGACAGTTGTTAAGAAAGATGGATTCTTTTTAGTAAATGTAAAATAGTTCTCTTGGGAAAATGAAGGTCTACGTGCTAGCCACCATCTGTCTGTGTTTGAATATCAGATAAAGAGCTAGCTGAGCCCTAGAAATCTTAGCACTTAAAAAAACGCTTAAAGGAAAATGTTAAGTAAGTTGGTATTTGGCATCAGACATTGCAGGTGTGACTCTTGTACTCTAACTTTTTCAAAACTTCCTTTTGCTAGTTGGGAAAACAGCTTTGTTTCACTGGAGCTGGTGACATCCTGTCTAAATTCTGATTTATGTATGTTTGTTCATCGCTCTACTGGTTTCAGGTCGAAACAATCCAGTGCACTCAAGCTCCTGAAGTTCACCTGAAACTAAGCTGAAATATAAAAATGCTTCAAATGTTTCGTCTAAGTTTATTTACCTATCTCAGTAAAACTCCTCTTGAGTTTCTAGCTTGCGATAGGCTTTCAAACCAGACAGAGCGTTGTGTAGTGCCTGTCTGAGGGAAGCCAGCATCTCAAGTAATGGGCTACACCTGTTTGACCTCATTAGTCAGAAAACAGGGAAGAAAGAGGGGGGAAATGAAAAACAAGTGATACGGTTCCCTACAGCAATTTTTACAAGCTTGTGTGCTTTTCAGCAGGAGCACTGACTTCTACCACGGAGGCAAAAGGCTATACCAGTGCCACAGCATTCAGTGAGACTTTGACAACAGCACCTGAGTAGACAATGCATCTCCTTTGCTTCATAGGACTGCAACAGGGGATTTACGAAGCCAAAGTGCAAATGTGGCACCAGCTTCGTGAATGTTGGGTTGCAAATCTACAGCAATGTGGAGCATCTTGCAAAAACCACAGCAGCAGGTCCTCAGGTCCTCAATCTGTGATGCCTTTTCTCAGAGCATTAGCTCTGTGATGCTTATTTTCAGCTGCTAGTTGAGAGTCACCACATCACCATGCAAAAATTATTGCTAAGCACGGAGAAGTTGTGTCTGAGCAGAAGCCAAAAGTCATATGGTGTAATGTGTACCAGATTTTCAATACTTCACAGAAGCAATTTCCCTGTTGAGTTCCACTGAGTTAGAAGATAAAGGCTTGGGTTTCCAAGCTGTCAAGGATTTGCCGTGGTGAAAGAGGAATGAAAAAACATTTGAGTATCCCAGTTTCATTAGACGTATTTATTTTAATAATATTACAATTGAGATAGTTGCTAGGCAAATGTAGTGAGTGCTGAAGGTAGTTTATAGACGAAATAAATTGCTGGAGAAGCTAAATAAAATCGAAGAGCAGCAGTGAAATAATGAGATAATGTGGAGCAATAAAGGCTGGCTAATAGAACATTGAAAGACAGCCTCATTAAAGATCAATAAATCAATAAAAAAACCCCTAGGGTGAACATTTTTTCACTAGTCTTTCCCTTTAGAAAATCTCTGCTCAGCAGTACAAAGCCCAAAGTGACTTTCTTTTTAACATCTTGGTTTGCCTTTGTGCTTTTGGAACAGGCAGGACCTGTCAATGTGCTTTTGCATTTGCACGGGAGTTGTTTTTTGGCTGAGGCACAAATGTAGCAGCCGCTTTCCATTTTGTGAATGTATTTTTGGTAGCACTCTGGTGCTTATCTACCCTCGTACAACCCACAACCGTGCATTTATACCACAACCTTGTGACAGCTTCTAATGCTTCACAATTCTGCTTTCGCACAGCTTGCTGGTGGCAATTTTTGCTAAAAGCGTGCTGAATGACTCTACTATTTGCAGGGGATACCGTGCGTTGCTCCACTCATCCCCACATCCCTGCCACTGCTTCCCTACACCTGTGCCTGCCTGAATGCCAGCTAAGAGATAATGGCCTTGAAGAGTCCTCGGTCCAGCAGCTGTAATTGAGGGCAGTTTCAGAGCACACAGGCACCCGTGAGCCTGCTGAGGCGTACACATGTATCCCTGTGCCCTCCCAGGGCCACTGGGCTCCTACAACACTGATTTCCATTATCATTTTGGTCCTGGGATGCTCTAACACAAGCCATTATGCAAATAAGAATAAATAGAGCTCATCAGTGTGCTGTATAGAGCACAGTGCTATCAGATCTCTAAGTGTATATCCCTTTTTTTCGTAAATGACTTTGTAAAATGCCATGCATTTTACAAATGGGAGATGTGTCATGCCTATTCACATAAAATCAAACACCTAATAAGCAAGTAGAAAATTATTGAATTAATATCCCAAAATCACAGTGAATTTTTAGAGTGCCCTAAAATTGGACTGATTTTCGTCGGTCTTTTTAATGCACACACACACACACATATACACTTGAACTCTGACTTTCAAAGCCAGCAAGCATCTCACAATAAAGAGATTTTCTTAGTTCTCTCTGGTTAGTCATTTACATCATTTAAAGCTGTTTTTTTGTCTTCAATTTAAAAATCAGCAGTTATACCAGAGACTTTCAGATTCCTCTGTTATTTCATTTGTTGTTTGCATTAGAGAAAGTCAAAGAGTACAAAATAGCCACAGCAGAGCCTAATGAAATAGTCATGTACAGGCTTGTAAGATAATTGAAGGATATTATTTCTTTTTGTACAAATTTGAATGATTCCACCACTGAATCCCCACATCAGAAGTGCCATGGCAGCTCTGGAAGTGCTGTGCCATTGTCTAGTTGAGTATTTTAGCTATTATTTCAGAAGCTGTGAATGTGGAGATGGCTAGAAAAAAAACAGGAACGTATCCTTATGCAGCACTGATCTTAAACATCAGTAGCTTAACCATATTAGGAAGGGAAAAAACTGTCTATAAACAGATGATAGATGATTTTTGTGGTTCAGACAGTACTTGACAGAGGAGACTGAGGTTTTGCTCAGTCATGACAAAGGCAGACTCTTTGTGTTGCTGCTAAGCCACTCAATATCTTTAGGTTTCTCATTATCATCAAAGAGGTAAAAAGCTTATCATTCTCCCAGACAGCTGTGCAGCTCAAAGCTGGCTCAATGCTGGCTTGCTGGAACATCTTAACAGGTTTTTCTTTCTCTTTCTTTCTTTCTTCCTTTCTTCCTTCCTTCCTTTCTTTCTTTCTTTCTATCTCTCTTTCTTTCTCTCTTTCTCTCTTTCTCTCTTTCTCTCTTTCTCTCTTTCTCTCTTTCTCTCTTTCTCTCTTTCTCTCTTTCTCTCTTTCTCTCTTTCTCTCTTTCTCTCTTTCTCTCTTTCTCTCTTTCTCTCTTTCTCTCTTTCTCTCTTTCTCTCTTTCTCTCTTTCTCTCTTTCTCTCTTTCTCTCTTTCTCTCTTTCTCTCTTTCTCTCTTTCTCTCTTTCTCTCTTTCTCTCTTTCTCTCTTTCTCTCTTTCTCTCTTTCTCTCTTTCTCTCTTTCTCTCTTTCTCTCTTTCTCTCTTTCTCTCTTTCTCTCTTTCTCTCTTTCTCTCTTTCTCTCTTTCTCTCTTTCTCTCTTTCTCTCTTTCTCTCTTTCTCTCTTTCTCTCTTTCTCTCTTTCTCTCTTTCTCTCTTTCTCTCTTTCTCTCTTTCTCTCTTTCTCTCTTTCTCTCTTTCTCTCTTTCTCTCTTTCTCTCTTTCTCTCTTTCTCTCTTTCTCTCTTTCTCTCTTTCTCTCTTTCTCTCTTTCTCTCTTTCTCTCTTTCTCTCTTTCTCTCTTTCTCTCTTTCTCTCTTTCTCTCTTTCTCTCTTTCTCTCTTTTTCCTTCTTTCCTTCTTTCCTTTCTTCTTTCCTTTTTCCTTTCCTTTCATTTCTTTTTCTTTTTCTTTTTCTTTTTCTTTTTCTTTTTCTTTTTCTTTTTCTTTTTCTTTTTCTTTTTCTTTTTCTTTTTTTCTTCTTTAATTTGATAAAAGCACATTTTTCATCTAACACTAGGTCGTAGGCCAAAAATGTAGGCATCTTGCCAAGTGAATTTTTACACCCTGATCCTGGAATTTGATTTCCTGTTTTCAGCAGGGTGAATAACAGAGGGTTGAAAAGACAACCTTCATTTAAAAAAAACCACAAGTAAGTTATTAAAAATGTTCCGTGCCCATATCTTTGTAGGTAACCTGTCCTACAGCATCACAGACCAGACAATTTCAGCTACCAGAGGAAAAGATTTCTTTCCTACCAGCAGCCTGCTGAACAGTACTGGTGAGACAGTATCCTACAAATCCTCTTCTTTCAGCATGCCACTGAAGAAGCACAAAACCTGGAGCATCACGTCCATTTGACCAGGGGATTTCAAAAAACAGGAAAAGACACGAAAAGAGGAGTCACAGCTGCTGGGTCCTCATACCGCAGGTTGTCACAGGCTTTTGGCATTCCAGCCTTGTCCTTCCATCTGCAAGCAAAGTTCCAGTGCATGTTTTCTTCCAGCAGCAAACTTTGGCCAGTCGCACTCTTGTGCCCCAGAGGAGCCCCATGGCTCATGCAGCGTGGTGGACTGGCCGCAGCGCTGGTTGCCACGGTGGGTAAGACCCAGGCTGAGTGACACACCAGCACGGCCAGCCTGGCACAGGGTGCTGATGCCAGCACAACCGGAGGTGACACTGAGGCGTATCACCCACGGACCTCTCTGGCACGCAGGCCACTGCTGCACCCTCTGGCAGCTGGAGGAGGACTGTGCTCCTTCTCTCCTTCTTCTCCATACCCGGGACCTGAGGGCACCTCTGTCAGCACCTCCAAGGGTGGCGGTGCAGAAGGCGAAAGGGGAGGGGAATCCCAGCACCGCAGTGGGGAGAGGCAGCTGGAATGGGACTGGCATGCTGTGCTGCTGACAAGAGCTCACCTCAAAAGGCAGCTGAGTCCTTGGCCAGACGTTTTGGCAGGGTCTGGTGTCAGTGGTGTGAAATATAAACCATTGGGAAGGAGGGCTGGGGTAGGCAGATGTGCCCATCTGCACTGTGACGTGCAGCTTATCGCAGAGCAGCTCACAGGGGAACAGAGAAAGCCAATGGGGTTTCGATTAAATGCTCTCTGGGCTGTGCCTAAATAATCTCGTCAAGTGAACCAGCGGGTGGCTGAAATCAGCTCACACACCCAGTCGGAACAAAAGTGGGCTAAGTCCATAAATCAGAGCTGCAATGCTCAGAATTTGGGATCCCCAGCCTGGTGATGAGGGGCTGCACTGACACCACGGCTGTGCAGGGCAGGGAGCAGCGAGCCACAGGCAGCAAGCCTGGATTTCTCTCTTCTCTGAGGACATTCAGATGAACTCTGACTGGTGTGTCCCTTACAGGTGACAGGAGGAACACCAAAGTCAGTCGCTTCCCCTGGCCAACAGTGGTAGCTGTCCTGCTCCTCTTCTGCAGCTCTCTGGTAGCTCTAGGCATCAGGAAATGGTGTCAGTACCAGAAAGAGATGTAAGTACAAGTGAATGGAGCCACAGGGGTGGCAGGGGTGGCACAGAGGGCAGCACAAACTCTAACCCAGCTGTTTGGATTTACACCTTTTCATTTGAGATGACACACAGCAAAGAAGGCCTTTAAGTGCATGGATCACTAATGGCATTTTTTCATACAGCAGCATGTAGAGTGGAGTGTTCTCAGCCCTTTAATCTGTTCTGTGGGTTATCTTTAAAATAAATTTTAAGAAAAGAGCTGCAGCGCAACATCAGGGTGTAAAGGAAGAATAACAATCAATTTTTGTCCCCAGAGCCCCCCATTTCTATTAGCCTCCCTGCCAGCTGCTTTTGCTCTCTCATTTTCTATGGTTACTTGAGGACATGTTTTAATGAAATTGTACTTTTAGGGCAGCTCTATTTGAGTTTTGAATAATATATGTGAAAGTAGGCTACCTGAAACTCAATCCCAGTCAAAAAAGCGTTGAATTTGTAATTATTACCAAAGTTTGATTCCCTACTAAAGCACTCCAAGATCTACTGGTGAAAGCAGTATCTAAGAGACAATTATTTTAAATCTTACTAACATTACTAAAATAGTCAAAAAATCATAGTTATAATTAATCACTTATGATTCTAGAAAACCCTCTTGAAACACAACTGCTAATCCTGCATATCAAAGGTAAAAACAGGATTGGGGTTTTTTTAACTGATTTGGGATGGGACCTTTATTTACTAATTGACCAAAAAAAAAGTTACAGGTCTGTAAATATACCTTCAGAGAGCAGTGTGAGCAAAAGGCCTGTGCGAGGGTTTTGAATGGTTCATCAGGACTATGTTCTGTTCTTTTAAAACATGAATGAAGTAAGATTGTGAAGTGGGAGCTAAGAAAGCCAAATGAATAGCAGGAGGTGTGCTGGGGTTATAAAACAGACTCAGGGAAGTCACAGTATGTAAAAGCTAATGTCAGGTGCTCTTATAATGACTTAGTGCCAATCCACCTCCTCCTGTGAACATTTTACAACTGTCTTTTATGCGACTTCTGTGTGATAGTGCATTTTCTCTCTTCTATTTCAGTATGAACAGACCTCCATCTTTCAAGCCACCACCACCTCCAATAAAGTACACCTCCATGGTGGAGTCTGACGGGACTCCCCCATCCTGCCACGAACTGGAAAACCTGTAATATCACCCACACCCCTCGTGTAGCGCACAGAAGACTGACACAGTTAAAAGGCTCTGCCTTTAGAACAGCGATTACAAGAGCTTGGTGTTAATGACCCATATTAAAATTCAGAGCTCCTACATGACATTAATTTTGGAAGCTGAGCACTCCTTAGGACACTCCCTTCGTCCCATGTATCTCTATGTATGCACTACGCCAGCACCGTCGTGAGTGTCACTGTGAGATTACATGTGCTTAATTTGAATTGGGTGATCAGCTGGGAATTTGCCGTCTCGTCCATGGCAGCAGATTAACACATCACTCTGCCAGCCTGACTGAAGAGTGTTGAAGTTTGTCCATCTATTAAATGTGTAGAGATGACAGCTCTGCCATATGGACACCACGGTTACATGGGAAACAGTGGCTGAACACAAGATTTTGAGACCTACACGAGATGTTGCAATTATTTATTTTTACCGTGGACTAACATAACCCAACATATAATTTTCTATCACTGTGAAAACAAAAGAAAGAATCAGCACCATATACAGAAAGAAAATAGTCTGCACCTCTTGGCACAGGACTGCAGCACCAGATCATGGAGAGTGGTTGATGAGATGAAAGATCATGGTGCAGGCCTGGTGCAAGTGTATGCAAAGAAGTCTCAGTTGTCATCAGTGAAGTCACAAGAAAATCGACTTTGGGCTCATGTAAAAGTCACTTGTGGGCCAGAGACTTAAGGACTGAAGCAAGCCTAAAGATAATGGACAATTCTAGTCCTTTTGGAAGTGCTGTCTTTGAAATAATACTTACTTTTAAGTCTGCTTTTCAGGAATTATATTTACGGTATACATGAAGAAAAAAAAAAAGAATGTAATAATTTTCTTTTTCTTTGGTCTTAATGAGCTTCCATAATTTGCTATCTTCACATTTTCCAAGACCTCAGGGGTAGTTTCCCAGATGGCTTAAGCCTGTGAAAGAGATGATCGAGTCTTCCCCCTGCCCTGCGCAAACTACAGATTTCCTCATATTGACACTAATGAATAAATGGTGGTGCGGAGGGTGGGTTCAGCTTCGGTGCCCTCTGCACAGTTCTCAGCCAGGTCAGCAGCTGTGTGATCACCAATGCAAGGCACCAGAGCTGCAGGAGGACCACTGCTTTTGGCAGCAATTACGATACCTTCAGGCAGCCAAGAAACCATCCCTCTAAGCTTGTTTGGAAATGTACTGCTACCACAATGGTATTTCTGTAATTAATGCAAATCAGCTAAAATTCAATAATGTCAGGCTTAGAATTGATATTCTGATTTAGGAATGGGATTTGCTTTATTTACTGCTGAACACTGGTCGATGAGTGTCAGGGTTCAGAGCACTGTATTTCCCAGGACTTTAGATTAAATGAATGGCTTACTGGAAAGAATGATCTAACAGACCTTTTTAGAGTATTTCATCGTATTATTTACGTTATAGTACAAGCGGTTCTAAATCCATCATCTGTGCTGATCAGAAAACACTTCGTTTCCTACAAAACTAAAACGACCTTCTGTGCACGGAGGGGTCAATGCTAATTCGAGTATTTCATGTCTGTGTGGCATTGTAGAAGCACAGTAGTTTAACTTTCGTCATACCATCCATCGCTGCAAAAGAAGGCAGATCGTTGCCCTTAAAAAATCGATTGGCAAAAAAAACCCCGCAAACAAACGAACAACAACCAAAAANGTCCCCGCCTGCCCCGGGGCGGAGGGACGGACACAAGGAGGGTGCATGCTCTCCTCTGCCGGCTTCAGAGAAGGAACAGGGAAAGGGGCAGCCAACAGATAGGGACCTGAGAGAGGAAATCCCTCCCCGGTGCCGGGCCCATCTTCCTGGCTTTCTCCAGCTAAATTGGGTGTAGCATGGTTTGTATTTCTATTTGCCTCTGTCTGCTGCTCACCACGATAAGAATGGAACATACAGTTTACTCAAGAATTGTTATTTAGTTCAAAATTGACCCCTGCTTTAAGGAGGAAAAAAAGCAAAACAAACCAAACCAAAAAAAAAAANCCACTGCTTTTGGCAGCAATTACGATACCTTCAGGCAGCCAAGAAACCATCCCTCTAAGCTTGTTTGGAAATGTACTGCTACCACAATGGTATTTCTGTAATTAATGCAAATCAGCTAAAATTCAATAATGTCAGGCTTAGAATTGATATTCTGATTTAGGAATGGGATTTGCTTTATTTACTGCTGAACACTGGTCGATGAGTGTCAGGGTTCAGAGCACTGTATTTCCCAGGACTTTAGATTAAATGAATGGCTTACTGGAAAGAATGATCTAACAGACCTTTTTAGAGTATTTCATCGTATTATTTACGTTATAGTACAAGCGGTTCTAAATCCATCATCTGTGCTGATCAGAAAACACTTCGTTTCCTACAAAACTAAAACGACCTTCTGTGCACGGAGGGGTCAATGCTAATTCGAGTATTTCATGTCTGTGTGGCATTGTAGAAGCACAGTAGTTTAACTTTCGTCATACCATCCATCGCTGCAAAAGAAGGCAGATCGTTGCCCTTAAAAAATCGATTGGCAAAAAAAACCCCGCAAACAAACGAACAACAACCAAAAAAGAAAAAACTCCAGAGAGACGGATAACCACATTTCACCAGCAGGTGGCGCCGCAGCGCCGCGCCTGGCGGCGAGTGGGGCCTCTCCCCGCCCCGGTCCCGCCCCGGTCCCGCCCCGGTCC